>JARTUT010001399.1:0-85035 GCA_030674115.1 Micraspis discolor | reverse complement strand
ACATTGAATCGTCAAACAAATTTTATTATTATTATAAAAAGATACAGAAAAGAGGCTGTTGCCTATGAATCTCAAACAAAAATTGAAAATTAAGTGGCGCTTCAGAAATAACAAAAAAAAAAGAGTATTGCCACAGCGAAAAAATATCACACAATTGTTAATGCGTCTAATCTGTTTTTAAAAGAGTTCACACTATCGGCACAAACTACACTGTCAGGAAGAGAGTTCCATTTCGCAAACACGCGATTCGGCAGGAAAAACTGTCTAGTACGAGCGCGGAATACCTCTTGGTAAAGTTTATATTGGTGGCCACGAAGATGATTTATATTTAACTCGAAAATACTGCCCAGATTGCCACCAATGAAACCATGCAGTATACGAAACGTCCTTTATTAGATCGCCACGCATCCTACGATCACTAAACAAGTCCAGATCAAACATTTTTAGTCTGTCTTCATATGAAGGGCGAACCACCCCGAGCGGAATCCTCGTTGCAGAACGCTGCACTCCCTCCAAACGTTGTTGATCTGCGATCAGGCTAGGGAACCATGCAGGGCCAGCAAATTCCAGAATTGATCGAACATAGGTGATGTAAAGCTGCCGGCATGTCTCGATCGAGCATCTAGGAAAAACTTTCCGCATCAAGTACAAAATCTTCCGGCATTTGGCGGTTATATTGCTCACATGGGCTGACCAAGACAGATCCTCAGTTATCACCAGCCCGAGATCGACGTGCTGTGCAGCGGAGACCAAACATTTGCCTTCGATCATATACTGGTTACGCGGATTGTGATTCCCAAGGTGAACAACTCTACACTTTTCTACGTTCACGGGAAGAAGCCACTGACGGCACCATTGGCTAAACCGATGAGGTCACACTGAAGAATACTAAACAAGCGAGCATCATTGGAGAGCTTGATGTCATCAGCATATTGGAATGAGTGGGACAAGAAAAAAGCAGGCAGATCTGATACGTACGCCAAAAATAGGATCGGACCCAAAACAGAACCCTGTGGTACTCCACTGATAACGGGTTTGAAGTCAGATAATGAGTCGCCATTTCTTACTGAGAAATACCTACCAACAATGAACGAACGCAGCCAGTCCAAAACCCTACCTCTCGCACCAAGATGTTCAAGCTTGAAAAGCAAACGGCGAAAAAGAACACGATCGAAGGCTCGGGAGAGGTCCAGATATATAACATCAACAGGTATACCACAGTCAATAGACTTGGTCCAATGCTGGAGACCCTGCAGAAGACATGTGACAACTGATCGTCTCGGAAGAAAACCATGCTATTGTTCAGGAATTATATTATTTTCAACAAAGAACCCAAGCAATATATCAGACACAATCTTCTCAGCAATCTTGGAGATTGAGGGAAGTAAGCTAATAGGGTGGTAATTGTTGTTACTCAGTTTCTCTTCCCTCTTAAAGACTGGAGTGACTCTTGACATTTTCCAAGCTGATGGCAATTGACAAGTATGGAATGATAATCGAATGATCATGGTTATGTGTAATGACAGACTTGCAGCACACCTCAGAATTCGCGCTGAGATATCATCCAAACCTGGCGCAGTAGACTCGTCCAACCGAGAACAGAATACCCAAAATCTCTTTCTCTCGGACATCTATGTTATCCAGTGTACATACTGCACGTGGTGTAGACATTGCTGGCATAGGATCTCAAGGCTCATCAGAAAACGAATTAGAGAAGGTGTCAGAAAAAGCAGAAGCACACTCGGAACCATCAGAACACAGATCATCCGCCTCATCACTCAGTGAGCTTCCGATAAGCTTATAGAACTTCTTTCTGTTATTAGGTTTGGCTAAGGAATCATAGAACATTTTTTTGGCATCTCTTATTCTCAGACTCAAAGCATTTGAGAAGCGACGATGGATGTTATAACTTTGTTGCGATCCATCGCGAATATAACACTGCCATAACTTTCTTTTTCGACGCAGCATGGAGAAAAACTTTCCAGTCAGCCAAGGCTTGGAAGCCACAGATCTAATAAACTTATTTCTAGTCCAACGTGATACTGACTCTTTAAGGCAAGAACAGGAACGGTCCCAGGCATCGTCCACATCCAAACCACCCAACAATTGGCTCCAGCAAATGCCGAAAAGATGACGATTCAGAGAATCGAAATCAGTTATTGAAATGGGTTTTGATGAAGTTCTGCTCTCAGGGAGTGAGTTGAACTGGAGTGTGGAAACAATCATCCTATGATCAGATCGACCAAGCGGATCGATATACTCCGTCCCAGAAATCAAATCCTCGTCACTTATCAGCAGAAGATCGAGCGTAGAAGGAGTCTGACCATGCACGATCCGAGTAGGTCTATAAACGATCTGATGAAGGCCAGTTTCATCAAGAAAGTTGAAAAACGCCCGACTATAGTATTCAGGGAGGGGGAAGAACGTATTGGCCACGTTATTCCATTGATATTGAAATCTCCAGCTATGAAGTCATTAGGATAAGTTTCCGACACGGAACGAATATGGTCCAAAAGCAATTCATCGGACTGAGAAGGATGGAGCCTATAGATACAACCAACACAGATAGAGAAGGTAGGCGAAGCCAACCTCACAAACAGGTTATCTATATGAGGCATGTCATAAGAAAATGTCCCAACAGTGAAAGACTCGGAGATGGCATCACTCAAGTATATACAGACACCATCAATGCCAACGTTGAGAGGACTATCACATCGAAACAAAGAAAATCCCTTGATATTGTATAATTGATCCGGAAGAGCATCATGCAGCCAAGTTTCAGTGATATAAATGATATCAGGCTTCAAGATATCCACATTAACACATAAATCACAAAATTTATTCCTGATCGATCGAGCATTGATGTAAAGTATAGTCCATTGAGAGACAGAAGAAGAATTTAGTTTTTTGAGGTCGAAGTTTTCGGAACACTAACCACCCTCGGAATTTGTTCACGTTGAATCCCTCACAATTTATCAATCACTCAGAAAAAGGCGCGTGTCGATTGGTCGAAAGAATTGCTTCAAAACTACAATCGCAGTGCTTTAAAGTACGTCTATGACTTCGCGATAGGTGATGAATCGTGGATTTACGCGTATAAATAAGCCCGAAAGTAAGTAGCAATCGAGTGTATGGGTGTTTCAAGATGAGCCAAATCTAACAAAAGTTGCTCGCGCACGAAGTACTTCTAAGCAAATTGTCACCTTTTCTTTTCTAAAAAGCAGGACATGTCGCAATTGTACCACTAGAACAACGCAGAACAGTCCATTCTGAGTGGTACACAACTATTTGTTTGCCAGTTGCCTTCCAAGAAATCAGAAAAACCAAATGCCAAAGACAGATCATCCTACACCACGACAATGCGTAATTAATAAAATGAAAGGTCAACGTTTTTCGACACCCGAAGAAGCGGTTGATGCGTTCAAAATGCACGTTTTGGAGATACCTCGATCAGAGTGGCAAAGGTGCTTCGACAATTGGTTCAAATGCATGCAAAAGAGGTATCTTTCATAATTGGATCTGGAGCTACCTCATTAATAGAGTTGGGTCCGTACGAGTTGACGATTCTTATTCAAGTACGCGAAATTTGAAAATTAGGAGTTCCTAAGGATTCTGTCCTGGGACCACTCTCATTCCCCTTGTTTAGTAAATGATTTACCTTCAAACTTGAATGAAGTTTTCACCAAATTATCCAACTACAATAAATCCGTCCATATGATGAAAGGATAATATTGTTTGCGGATGATTCCTCAATAGCGCATTCAGCAGAAAATCCGAAGAATTAAAATATTTGTGCGAGCCTATTATTCAGGGTATTGTTGAATGGGGTCACAAAAACAGAATAGAAATGAATGTCAGTAAGACATTCTATTATATTTAGTTTGTGTAACGTTGGGGGTGACACATTTTTTGTTCGGTCTTCGGATACAGTTATCCGATCAAGAGACCACGTTAAGTTTTTGGGCATACACATTGACAAAAATTTAAAATGGCATCCGCACATTGATGCTCTTTGTGAGAAACTCAATAGCTGCTTTTACGCCTTGAGTCGTGTGAAAAGTTAGCTTCCCTTCAAATCTCTGATTGATGTCTACTATTCTTTAGTATACAGGGTGTTCCTAAATTGAACGTACAAACGAAAAGGGGAGATTCCTCAAGTGAGTTTAGGAAAAAAAAAGTCCCATCAACATGGGGTCGCAAACGTTTCGTTTTCGAGATACAGAGTGTTGAAGTTTGAATTATTTCGAGTTTTTTTCTCATAGTATCCACACTACACAAGATATTCAACTGAAATTTGGCGTAGATATTACATTTGAGAGTTCTCATCACGTGACATGGCAATTTCGATAGAAGATCTACAGGGTGATATTTTTTCTGGAACACTGCCACCTGTTCTTCTGCAGAACTTTTTTTTGGTGAGCAACTGTTAAATTGAAAAAATGTAAAAAGAAGCTTTGTTCCTTTACTAAACTTTTTGGTTTTATGTAGTTTTGTCGTATCTACCAACGATTTCGAGAAAACAAATTTTGAATGATTCTCTCGAAATCCTCGTGAAAATGAATGTGGTGAATGAATTCAGTGTCAGTTTTCATGGAAATTTTCCTGATCTGTATCGATGATTCGATAAAGTCTTATAATCAACACAAAAAACGTATTACAACAAGTAACGTGAACCTAAAAACAAATCATAACATGAAAACTAAGTAACTGCAAAGGACTGTACTACAGCTAATGTTGAAAGTCAGGGGATCTGGCGGGCCATGACTGAGGACCCCCGTCCAATCCACCTGTTTTCATAATTTTCGTCCAAATACTCCCTTGCCAAAACTGAAAAATGAGCAGGAGCACCGTCATGAATGAACCACATTTCTCGTCGTAGCATAAGAGGTATATCTTCCAATAACAAGGGCAAATCGTTTTCTAAAAAATGTCTGTATGATTGACCTGTTAGTCGACCTAGCAAGAAGAAAGTACCAATCAAATCATCACCAATATTACCACCCCACACATTAGGTGAAAATTGCTCTTGAAAATGGGTTTCTACATATCCATGTGGATTCTCCTCAGCTTGTACGTGTTCATTATGAAAATTGATAATCGAAGTCCTTGAGGAGCAGGCTTCATCAGTGAATAGAATTTGGCAATCAAAATAAAGATTCACCAATAGTCTACTGAGGTACCACTGATGAAAACTAACCCTCGGATGAAAATCTCTAGGCAGAAGAGCTTGCACCATTTGAATTTGATAAGGAGTTAGCAGAGAATCCCGCAAGATCCGCCATACAACTTGATGACTTGAATTCAAAAGTACACTATTTTCTTGTACTGGTTCTTATATGATGTTCTATTTCGTTCATAACTGCCTCTTCGAGTTGTGGTGTTCTCACACTGCGTGCTCTTCGAGCATTAATTCTTTTCGTGGAAAAAGATCCAGCTTCAGAAAGACGCCTATGAATATCAGAGAACATTCGATGATTTGGTATCACTCTATTGGGATAGCGTTCCATGTAAAGACGCCTAGCTTCACTTGTATTTCCATTTGCAAGACCATACATGAAATGCATATCAGTCATTTCGGAACTCGTGAAATTCGGCATGTTTTGATAATGAAATGTGTAGAGGTTCTAACTTCTGATCAAATTATTGTTGTAACAGTCATAAAAATCGTAATGAAAATAGTAGTCTAACTACATTCAAAAAATTGTTTGGCTGCTATATCCTTATCACATTCAAATGGTGCAAGCTATTCTGCCTCGAGATTTTCATCCGAGGGTTAGTTTTTATCAGTGGTACCTCAGTAGACTATTGATGAATCTAAATATTGTAAGCCAAAAGTTCAAAAGAATATATATATATTCAAAAAAATAAATAGCCACAAATGCAGCCACCTTCACTTCTTAAAAAAATAAACGTTCAATTATTTGATGTGTCACAACTGGCACTGAATTCATTCACCACAGATTACAAACTGGCCTTCCTATCATAGTTACGAGAATTTCGAGAGAATCGTTCAAAATTTTATTTCTCGAAAACGTTGGTTGATACGACAAAACTACATAAGACCAAAAAGTTTAGTATAAGAACAAAGCTTGACTTTACATTTTTTCAAATTAACAGTTGCTCACCAAAAAAAGTTCTGCAGAAGAACAGGTGGCAGTGTTCCAGAAAAATGTCACCCTGTAGATCTTCTATCGAAATTGCCATGTCACGTGGTGAGAACTCTCAAATGTAATATCTATGCCAAATTTCAGTTGAATATCTTGTGAAGTGTAGATACTATGAGAAAAAACTTGAAAAACATTTAAACTTCAACACCCTGTACCTCGAAAACGAAACGTTTGTTACCCCATGTTCATGAGACTTTTTTTCCTAAACTCAGTAAAGGAATCTCCCCTTTTCGTTTGTACGTTCAATTTAGGAACACCCTGTATACTAAAGAATTGTAGACATCAATCAGAGATTTGAAGGGAAGGGAACTTTTCACACGACTCAAGGCGTAAAAACAGCTATTGAGTTTCTCACAAAGAGCATCAAGGTGCGGATGCCATTTTAAATTTTTGTCAATATGTATGCCCAAAAACTTAACGTGGTCTCTTGATGGGATAACTGTATCCGAAGACCGAACAAAAAATGTGTCACCCCCAACGCAAGACAAACTAAATATAATAGAATTTCTTACTGACATTCATTTTTATCCTGTTTCTGTGACCCCATTCAACAATACCCCGAATAATAGGCTCTCACAAATATTTTCATTCTTCGGACGTTCTGCTGAAAGCGCTATTGAGGAATCATCAGCAAACAATATCATCCTTACACCAGATGGACGGATTTATTGTAGTTGGACAATTTGGTGAAAACTTCATTCAAGTTTGAAGGTAAGTCATTAATGAACAAGGGGAATAAGAGTAATCCCAGGACAGAGCCCTGTGGAACTCCCAATTTCAAATTTCGCTCACTTGAATAAAAATCGTCAACTGTTACAGACGCAACTCTATTAATGAGGTAGCTCCGGATCCAATTATGAAAGATACCTCTTTTGCATGCGTTTGAACCAATTGTCGAATCACCTCTGCCACTCACCAGCAACATTCACCTTTGGGGTAATTCTTCAGATGTGAATAGAGTTTTCATCATTCAAAGGAGAATTATTCGCTTAATATTCAATTGCCATCAGCGGAGCTCCTGTTGACCTCTTTTTGGGAAAATGATATTCTTACTTTGGTCTGCTTATTCTTACTTAAATGCCTCATATCTGTTAGAGAAAATGAGGATAGTAACGTGAAACATTCTAGTTTTCATTCACTCGATACTAGAAATAAAAATGAATTGTATTACCCCATACATAAAACCTCAAAGTTCGAAATGTCACCACATTATCAATGTATAAAAATATTTAATCATCTTCCACGTAGCATACAATGTCTCCATAGGAATGAATTCAAGAAAGTTGTGAAAGATTTTTTAGTTAAGGAGTGTTTTCAAAGCGTTATGGAATATTACAGCTATAATTTCTGTGTAAACAACTGAATGTGAATTCTAGTTTTTAAGTATTATATTATAATAATAATAATACATTTATTGAACCTCTCAGACACATTAATGTGTATAGGACAAGTCAATTATACATACATTTAATTCTTACTAACAAGTTGTGGGCACTCCTTAATAATTTCATTTACAGAATAATAACAATTGTGTAACAATATGAGTTGGATGTTTTTCTTAAATGTAAAGATGTTGAGACATTTCAGAAATTTTGTAAGGCAGTTATACATTTTTATACACTGGTTCATTGGAGATTTTTCGAATTTATGAGTTCTGTGTTTGGGTACAAGTAAAGTATCTTGATTTCTAGTTCCATATTCATGGTTCTTTGACAAACTGGTCCATTTCCCTTCATTTTCTTTAGCATACAATAAACACCTAAATATGTATATACATGGCAGTGATAGCAGATTATTCGCAATAAAAGTTGGTCTACAAGATGTGCTAGAGCTTAGGTTGAAAATACGTCTAATTATCCGCTTTTGAGCGACGAAAGCTCTGTTAAAGTCAGTACAATTACCCCATAGTAAGATGTTATAGGAAAGTATACTGTACACAATGCTATAATAAACCTGAATTAAAGAACCAAGCGGTAGCATATCCCTCACTCTACTGATGGCAAAAAAAGAGCTATTCAGTTTCTTGAAAAGCATATCAATATGTGTGGACCAGCTCAGGCTCCTATCAATATATACACCCAAGAATTTAAAACTCATAGAAGATGTTATTATAAGGTCTGAGTGATTCACTCTCAAAGAATCAACAGGATCATTTCTTAAACTAAAATAAATGCAAACCGTTTTATTCACATTTACTATGACTCTGTTTGTCCGGCACCAAACAACAAACTGGCTTATAATTGCCTTGCACGCGGGTTGAAGGTCCTCGCAACTCCCCGCAGAGACCACCACAGAGGTGTCATCAGCAAAGAGAACCAGCAGAAATGATGCCAAATGAATGGGTAAATCATTAATAAATAACAAAAATAAAAGTGGTCCCAGCACGGAGCCTTGAGGAACCCCGCAGTCTAATCTTGACGAATAATTGGAACCAACCTTAACACGCATAGTTCTCTGATCAAGATAACTACGTAACCACTCCAGAAATATTCCCCGAAACCTCAAGTTGTAACATTTGCCCAAAACAAACTCGAATGATAGAGTGTCGAAGGCACAAGACAAATCAGAAAACATGCCTGCAACATGTAAGTTGCGATCCAAACAACCATACACGGACTCAATGAAATCAAGCGCAGCCGTTTGGGTTGACCGACCACTTCTGAAACCGTGCTGAGCGTGATCTATTATGTGGTATCTACTCAGAAATTTCGACATCCTAGTGAAAACGATTCTTTCAAAAACTTTTGACAAAACATTCAAGATCGTAATGGGACGATAATTAGTGATTTCATCCAGGTTTCCGCCCTTGTGAATCGGAATTACTATGGACTCTTTGAGGCCATTTGGAAATTTAGCTGACGATACCGAAAGATTTACGACATGGGCGAATTGTCTACTAATGATTCCTGAGATTTTCTTGACTATTGCGGCTGATATAGAATGTAACCCTATCGATTTCTTGTTCTTCAGATCCTTTATTGCATCAAGGACCTCAAATTCAGTTACTGGATAGAAATAGAAAGTATTATCTACCAAAGACGCTGTTGTGTAAGAAAGAGACAAGCTGCCATTATAACAACTAATCAACTTAGATTGGGCCATGGAGGTGAAATGACCTGCAAACTTGTTTACCAGAACCGACGGGCAGTCGTACCTCACACCATCTAAATTTATACTAATTGGGTCACGTGACCTCACCTTCCTACTTGTGAATTTATTGACAATATTCCATAAAGTTTTATTTTTATTATCAGAGTTATCAATAACTGAACTGTAATATTCCAATTTAGTCGCCTTTATCAGTGAGTTGTGCTATACTTTTGCATTTTTATATTTACTCAAGGTTGATGATGAACGTATAACTGAATGCAGCCAGTATAAATTGGCCAAGTTCTGTTTGTTCTGCTTTATTTCCGATGTTAACCATGTTTTTTGCAATTGGTTGCAATAATCTCTTTCACAGGACAACACATCTCAAGGTAATATAGGATTTCATTGCTGAATGCTTCAAAGCATAGGTCAGCATCGCTCTCCGTGTAAAGGTCTGTGAAATTACTCTCAGAAAGGCAAGCAATCAAATTGTTAAGGTTGTTGTCATTAACATTTCTAATGGCTATTTTGGAGTTTAGAGCTGATACAGGTTTTAAACACAGTTTTAACAACATTGCCTTGTGGTCACTTATATGAGGCTCGAATACATTGCACTTAAAATTACAGAGATTAGAACTACAGATAATATAATCTACCTTAGAAATGGAAGTGACACCATTTATATTAGTTACGACTCTGGTTGGAGAATCAGAGGTTCTTATGAGATTAAAGCAATCTAACAACTCATTAAGTTTAGTTTTGCTGCTATTTGTCGTAAGTAAGATCGCCTCATAAAAAAATGAAATCAGCATTTGACATAGCAAACTGTAAAGAGCAAAGCATCTTTTCAAAAAACAAATCAATATCTCCTGAGCAAGGTCTATACACACTTAAAATAGCAAACTTTGCACCACCAACTGAGACCACAATACCACAGATTTCGACGTGCATTTCTACAGAGAATTGAGATATCTTCAGTTTATTTACCTCAAGACCATTTTTCGTATATAGCGTATATATAACTTGACTTGTCCTATACATGTAACAATATGTCTTACAGGATGAATAATACTACTTATACTACTACAGATATTGATGGGAAATATTCGAAATACAATTCAGCGATTTTCGATTATTAATATGTTAATATTGTTTTTGTTCTTTAATCTCGAAAAATAATAGGCAACCCTGGTATATGAAGCGTATTCATTCTAACTGGATGATCGCAGTGCATAACTATTCTTTTGTTTGTTTCTTATTGATCAATTTCAGACCGAAACCACCTCAAGAGAAATTCATCTTATTGTTCAAGTATCGGGTCTATCTTCAATAATTCGTCCTTCTGTTCTCCTATTCCAGTTTCCAACGTCCACAATAGGAGTATTGTAAACTCCGAAACTATCTCTTGATATTTGTTTCAGGAGTTATCGCATTACAGCTTCAAGTATGGCTACGTAACGCATACTAATCAGAGGGGCCTGTACAAATTGGATTTGGTGAATTTGCGATACACGAGGTCCGTGGATCTGACTCCATATAATTGTGTTCCGCTGCATATTCAATTCTCCTCTCTGTGTAAGTTGACCTTTCGTTATTAGATTTGCGGTATCCAATCTATGGGTAATGTTTTTGCTATGACACGTTTAGCAACTACCTTTTGATTTCTATGCGGTTGTACAGGTTGAGTGTTGGCATCCATGGACTATGATGACATCACGAGATATAACAAAGCATCCTGATTCATTATTAAGTGATTTTTGTCATGCAACTCGTAGAGAAAATTACAGGTTTTCATTCTTTGAAGTCATCATCCGTTTTATTCTTGTAAAATTAGGGATAAGTGATTTCAATTGACTCTTTAGTTGATCGTGATATAAAAGCAAGCATGAAATGCGAATCGGGCAATAATATTTTATAAACCTCACCTTCATAAAAGACATTCGAACTATTTTCTCATACTTGAAGTTGAGAAATATTTTATATTATGTTCGATTCTTTAGACATCTTTGTTTGAATTCTTTTACAGTCAAACTGGCCAGAAAAAATCACAAAAATGCACGGTTATTCAGGAATAATCATGATAACATACTAAATATTCGTCCTAATATCTCAACTTTGAAGATTGAAGTTTGAGATCTTCTAGATGAAGTGTCCCCAGAATAATATTTCCTATAGAGTTGTGAGGCAAGAAAAAATAGTGTTGAATAGATGTTAATTTTTAGATGGGATGGTTATAATGCAATGCATGGAACCTATTACAAGAAGACCGAGTGGTCAGTTGGTACTCGATTATCTCACAGACACAGTTATTTCAACCAAGACGACACTTCTGGGAGTTCCTTATGTGTCACCAGATTCCAGAAAACTCGTTACTGTGGACAGAACCGTCACAGGCACGACTATCATCGTAGAAGAAATTATAGGTAAATATCTCTTATATTGATTCAATTCTATCTCAAAATAATTATGATTTATATGTTGTCTCTGGAATAGTGTGATATTTATACAACCGCCGCAGTGAATCAACAAACCTATTTCTCAAAATGAAAACAACTACTCACAGTTTTCTTATTTTTATTGCCTTGTCTTGAACTCAAACAAAAGTACGTATTACAGTAATTTCGAAGACCATTCAGAAATTCATTATCATCATCATCATTTATTTTGCCTGTCGGATATTACATCTTAGGACACGGAAAATGAATTGAATACACATTTAGAAATTAAGTTTGAAACAAATATATACAGGGTGGCCATTTGAAAACGAAACAGACGAGATTACAGATGAAATAAATTTTTTCGATAGAAATGCTTGGACAGGTCGATTTCTGTTTCGAGGGAGACAACTTAAGATGTAGGTTACGGATGCATAGCGCTTCAACCCTTGTTACTACAACCCTCACCCCCAAATTTTGAATAGGGATGTGGGGATTACTTCCTCCCTCACCGTCAAGGTGTCGCATCTGTGGCGTGATTACTACGCCACGGCCAATATGGCGCATCTGTGGCATTACGGTCACGGTGGCGCCGCCAAACGTTTCGTTCCGCCCTTGATGCAGCTATTCACCACCAGGGGGCCCAACTACTAATGGCAACGCATAGATGGCTCCCCGAAATGGATACCACTCAAGACAGAGTTCCAATCTGGAACATATAGTCGAGGACGCAAACCAAAAGAACAACAAGAACAGTTACAAATATTGTAGTGCTCAAGTATTCTAATGTGTTGTATTGTGTGTTATTATTATATACGTAGTTAATGTGTTCTTAGTTTCATTTTATTTCTAACTAGGAGTAGGCAGATTGAGGCCTAGTTAGAAAACTGTATTTTTTATTTCCACTGACTAGGAGTAGGCAGATTGAGGTCTAGTCAGCCATGTTCACTTTTGTGCTATTTTTGGTTTAATCAGGAGTAGGCAGATCGAGGCCTGATTAAACCGCGGTATCGGACGAATCGTCACTCTGTCCCGACATTGGTGACCCCGACGTGATTTCATGTTCGTATATTTTTTTTCTATGAGTGACAGTGACGATTCCTCATTTGTACTCCGAACCTCCCGATCGACGGTGTGAACTCGTCAAGTGAAGTGGGATCTAACCGCGGCGAACGGATCCACAATCGCCGGCGGTTTAATTCCGATGACACTCAACCTCGGTCTCCGCCGCGATTTTGCGTGGAATTTCGTCATCGCGGACGTGTCCAAAGCCACAATCGGCGTGGATTTCTTACCCACTTCGACCTTCTCGTGGATGCGCAACAGGTGCCTACTCGATCGATCAACGAGTTTAAGCCGCGTGCAAGGCGCGCAACCCACCGTGGCTTTGACACCCTGAAAATGCTGGGTGAAACCTGGTACCACGAGCATGCTCCAGCAGTTCGCGGTTATGTGCGGTGTTAGCTGACACGGCACCGACGTTGCGCCGTGCAAACCAGCGGGATAGTGAAAGCACCGTAAGTTCAGTGCACCACTATCCGCACTACGCACGAGTTACGCCGGCCACCATCTGAATTCGGGAAACCCGGGCGATCGTTAAACGCCACGGTAACTGCCTGGCCGCTTATTTTTTGACGGACAGGGACGCGCGGTTGTTTTTAATCGACACAGGTGCCGATTTGTGCGTGTTTCCGCGGAAATTAGTGAAAGTCTGGTGAAAACGAGATCCAACGGATGCTGCGAACACTCAACCTCGGTCTCCGCCGCGATTTTGCGTCGCCGCGGACGTCCAAAGCCAAATCGGCGTGGATTTCATACCCAGCTTCTCGTGGCCTGCGCCACTCGATCGATCATGGTCGTGGGTAAGGCGTCTAAGTGCTCCAAGAACCTCCGCTGAAACCGTTACCACGGCTGCTCAGCGCCCGGAGCTGTGGACGGCGCCCGCACCACGGGAGGGCACAGTCACCAACGCACTGCGCCTGGACGATCTGGCCGGACCGGCCTACCGCAGACCGCCGTGTCGCCCAGAAAGGAGTTCATCCATGCTGCGAATGGGTATTTGTCGCCCGTCGAAGAGCGCTTCGCCACCACCCACATGGTAAGCAGTGGCGCCCGTGTGGACTCTTCTCAACGCACGGACGATCCCGGACCGGTACCAGTCGCCATCTGGTGCGGCTTCGTGCCAAGCAGATCTTTCTACCATCGATCTGGTGCGAGCGTATGTACCACCAGATTCCAGTGGCACCAGAGGGACGTGGAAAGACTGCCATCACCACTCCATTCGGCCTGTTCGAGTTCCCGTCGATGAGTTTCGGCCTCCGAAACGCTGCTCCAAACGTTCCAGCGGTTCATTGACGAGGTTTTGCTGGAGGCTTGGACTTTGTCTACGCATATATTGACGACTTGCTGGTGGCGTCTTCCTCCGAGGAAGAGCACCAGGAGCATCCGACTGCTTTTCGAACGTCTTCGTCAGTACGGAATTGTCGTCAATACGTCGAAGTGCTGTTTGGTGCCACTCAGGTCGAGTTCTGGGCTACTTGGTGTCTGGCGACGGAACCCAACCGCTTCCGGAAAGAGTCTCCGCCATCCGAGACTACGCCAGACCGACG
This sequence comes from Micraspis discolor, assembly GCA_030674115.1. Taxonomy (NCBI): domain Eukaryota; kingdom Metazoa; phylum Arthropoda; class Insecta; order Coleoptera; family Coccinellidae; genus Micraspis; species Micraspis discolor. The sequence continues at coordinate 70,734 of JARTUT010001399.1, read as the reverse complement.
ACGGCAAAACAGCTCCGACAGTTCCTGGGCATGTTAAATTTTTACAGACGTTTCATGCGCAGGACTGCTCGGACCCAGGCACCCCTCAACAACCTTCTCCTGGGCAACATCAAGGGGAAGACGCCAGTAAAGTGGAACGACGCCGCAGATGCCGCATTCATCGCCTGCAAAGAAGAACTTGCAGCGGCGACTCTACTGGCGCACCCCAAGCTTGGCGCCGAGGTTTCGCTGGTTTGCGATGCGTCGGACCACACCGTCGGCGCTGCACTGCACCAGCGGATTGGCAACGTGTGGGAACCGCTTGGTTTCTTTTCGAAGAAGCTAAGTGCCACTGAGTCCAAGTACTCAGCTTACGATCGTGAACTTCTGGCCATCTACAAAGCGGTGAAGCACTTCCGGCACATGCTCGAAGGACGCCATTTCTTCATCCTTACCGATCACAAGCCGTTGATACACGCTTTCAACCAGAAGTCTGATGAAAGTTCACCACGTCGTTACCGCCACCTGGATTTGATTGGCCAGTACACCACGGACATCCGCCACATCGCCGGAAAGGAGAATGTCGTCGCTGACGCTCTCTCCAGGGTGGACGAGATTGCTGCTCCACTCGATTTCGAGGCCCTTGCAGCATCCCAGCAAGATGACCCAGAGCTTCAGGATTATCGCCAGACACCAGAGTCTGGTTTACTCCTGCGCCAAGTCACCATCCCTGGCACCAACGCCGCTGTCTTCTGTGACGTCTCCACCACAAAGGCGCGGCCTTTCCTGACGGTCGCCTTTCGAAAACCAGCCTTCGACGCCATCCACGGGCTGGCCCATCCTGGCCCCAAGGCAACCTCCAACTTGGTGAGGCGGCGATACGTCTGGCCGTCCTTAAACAAGGATTGCCGAGCCTGGTCCCGAATTTGTATCCCGTGCCAACGGTCAAAGGTCTCGCGCCATGTCTCGTCTCCGATCGGCAACTTTTTCACCACCATCGAGACGTTTCGAGCATGTGCACATTGACCTGGTCTACATGCCACCTTCGGACGGATACCGCTGTTGCTTGACCTGCGTTGATCGATTCTCTCGATGGCCAGAAGCAATACCACTCCAGGATCAGACAGCAGAAACCGTTGCCCGAGCGTTTCAGTACAGTAATTGTTTTTTCATTTTATGCATTAGTTCTCGAAATATTCTTAACTAAGTATTTGAAAATGAAGTGGTGTTTTCATGGCTTTTGTATTGTTTTTTTGTGAGAAATCGACATTTTGAGCTTCAGAACAACCATGACTGTGGCTTCCTTCCTCCAATCCAATGACATAGAAATCTTCAATCAAGATGTCCAACAAACAAAGCGTATTGCGAAGGAGCTCAATCTTGCTGAAACTCAATCTAAATTATCTTCGATATAATTCGCAGTATTTCCAATAACATGCGGTAACACCTCATCGATAGAAATCTCCAGAAAGTCCAAATTCGTACATATCTCTAATCAGATTACCAGGTAGGAAAATCAAATCATTAATGATGCCACAGAAATATTCGAGTCCCAATTCGTGAAACGATTTCCGACTTAATTCATTATGAAGTGTTTCCTTAGATGGCTTCAATATGTTTTCATTTTGTTGATTATTGAATGCTTATCCTTTTCAAAAAAAATGAGAATCGATAATTTTTTATTTATTACGAACAGATCATTAAGTTGGCTTACTGGTTCTTTGACATGTGAATTATTCTTAGTTTTGAATCGAGACTTCTAATTCATTGTTCGACATGGTTTATTTAATTGCAGAGCGGGTGGAAATAATTTCACTTTTTCGGCGCTCTTGTTTACCCGAACAGAGTGCCTATCATTTTGCCCGCATGCCTGTAATTTTGGAATATCGAGCCGAAAATGGTCTCAATCGATTGGGTTCGACTCCCTGATGAAGAATCCGTGGCGAAAGTTGAGTCTGTCTGGCCGGCCGTATCCTCTCTAGCATCCAAAAGAGATGAGCTAGAGTTTTCATATTTCCAGAATAGGTTAATTGTCCAAATATCTCGGTCAAGTTCGTTATTGGGCCAAATCCGTCGGATTGTTCGGAAGTTATGAGCATCTGATTTTGTTTCCTCAATAACTACTAGAATATCCATCCGATCAAGTTGATACTTGAATTATTGTTGAAGGACGCTGCAACAAAACGGCTCGCAAAATTTCGCAGAAATCGTCACGCTAGAAAATTTTTAAAAAATTCCCAAAAAAATTTTTCAATCCGCACTATCTCATAAGATATTCTTTGGATTTCGATAAAAATTTGTTAATATATTGAGGTGATCGATAACTTACTTATCCTCAAATTTCATTGCCGTAGCTCTCTTCCATCTAATGATATGATAATTTTTTTCATTTACTCAAGAGAAAAGAGAAATGACATATGTCCCGATGATTTTCTTTGAACGATGGCCATCACAGATCGATATTCGATTGACAAATGCCGGGCTCATAAATCAGTGTCAGTTGGCGTAATTTTAATCAAAATTTTTCATAACGGGAAATCATAGAGTTAGAATTCAATCTCGGTGGCTGAAATATTATACGTTGTCAAAGTTCAGAAAAGCACTGAAGAAAGTTTTTAGGAAAAGGGAATTATAGCTTCGAACAAAACTTGGGGGAAATTATGAATAGTAATTTTTTATTTGAGATATAGGTTTGTTCATTCATTAGGCGTTCATATTTGCATCACATTGTCCCATAGTACGGTAAAAGACTCTTGTTCACCTGATCAGAGTGCTTATAGATTTGTTATGGTTTGATTATTTACTCGCAATTAGCTCAACAAGAGCGCCAAAGCAATCTGACTTCACGTCAGTGCTTCCTGAATTTTTTTGCAAACAATCAATGTGCGAATAAAACCGCAGAATTCTTCAATCAACGACATTTAGATAAGCATGTTAATAGGAAGTATGTTTTGGAATTAGTGTCAAAGTTTCAAGAAACCGGGTCCGTGGCTAATAAAAAACGAAAAATGGAAAGATATGAAGCAGCTGAAGTAGCTGTTCTTGGACAGATTGCTCTGAATCCAATGACGAGTACGAGGCAGCTAGCAGATGAATCTGGTTTTACACGAACTCGAATTTCAAATATTTTGAAGCATCATGAATTCCATCCTCACAAAATCCATCTTTCACACGCACGAGTAAACGAGTAACTGCTAATCCCAATTATCTCTACAATGTTTGTTTCTCCGATGAGAGTTCGTTCTTTCGAAACGGCACAGTAAATCGACAAAATTGTCGTTAGTGGGCCGATGCTTATCCGAGATTGTTCCACGAAGTTTATACTCAACAACCAGAAAACAACCAGAAAACCCAAACTTAATGTTTGGGATGGAATATTTTGTGACAACATTGTCGGTCCGTTCTTTCTACCTGGTAATCTTACTGGAGATATGTATTTGGGCTCATTGGTGAATCACATTGATCCAATTTTGACGGAAATTATTGAAAACATTGCTGGAAATTATGTGGAAGATCAGAATGTGTTTCAGCAGGATGGAGCTCCTCCACACTACTCCTTACCAGTTCGAGAATATCTGGATCAAAGATTTCCTAATCGGTGGATTGGAAGAAGGGGTCCCACTGAATGGCCAGCCAGATCGCCAGATCTGTCACCACTAGATTTCTTTCTTTGGGACCACTTGAAGAGTAAAAATTACTCTACACAGCCCGATTCCATAGAAGATTTAAGAAGACGTAAAATGAACGAATGTCTTCAAATGACTCCAGAAATGCTGCAAAATGTGCGCCATCGTTTCGAACAAAACTTATTCCATTGTATGGAAGCTAATGATGAACAATTTGAATATTTAATTAATTGATGTGAGTTTTTGATAAATCATTCATGTTACTTTGAAAAGTCTTATTTCTTAGATCAATACTTCAAATCGTTCTGATACCGTACAGTTGGAGAATGATTTCAGTGAATAAAACAGCTAGTCGAACATCTGACCCTAGTAGCATTAACACGTACGGAAATTTTTGTATTTCGGAAGTACGAAATGTCAATTATTCGCAAAAAATTAATTTAAGTGATAAAATTAACTAACGCATGAATATTTCGAGAACTAATGCATAAAATCACTGTGGTGAAATCATTATAAAAATACCTACTCACCACATATTCCCTATTCAAAAATTGGGGGTGGGGGTTGTAGCAGCAAGGGTTGAACCGCTATGCGTCCGTAACCTACATCTTAAGTTATGGGTCACCACCCATAATAAGTAGCCGAAATTCGGTGATATCATACACAGACTTGCCTTTCAAATAGTTTTTTAGAGTTTGTTCGAATTTCGTCATGGGTAAGGTGGTGAGCGAGAGGGGCAGGATGTTTTATATTGCGATCCTAGTACATATGGGAGACCTCTTTATATACTCATATGACGCAGTTAAGTTTCTAACCCTGTGTCGATTTCGAGTGGGGTAATCATGGACATCGGATTGTCGTCCATCATAATCACGGGTGGAGTGGATATGACATTTTAGAACGAATAATGCAAGGACTGTCAAAGTACCGGCGGCTCCAAAAATCAGTTTACAGGTCTCATTGAAAGGAATATCATAAATAAGCCTCACTATTCTTTTCTGCTGAATGAAGATTCGATGGAAGGGAAGTCTTGAGAGAAGAAATGATGTAGATTGCCTTCTTCAGTTATTTACTTACTTTTTCCAAGTGTGGCTCATAGTTTAGCAATGGGTCTACAATTGTTCCTTGGAAATGGGTTTCATCTTGGAATTTAAGCGGTGTTTCATCAAAATAATAAATATGATTGGAAACACTCTTCCTCCTACCGAACTCCAGAGTGACGAATTCCTCGACGTTTGCAATGAGCCGATTGTGAGAGCACCATGATTTAAACCTTTCTATAACCGCCAGTACTTTCAAACGAAGGCTCTCAGCATCTAAATTCGATAAAAGAAAGCATGTGTTATCAGCGTAGTAATTCACTGCCAGAAGGCACTCAGCAAGATATTGGGGAACATCAAGAACAACACCGTTCCCAGATTGCCCCCCTGTGGCATCGCCAATGCAGTATCATAAGCTTTCGAAAGATGATTATTAGGCTTAACTCTCATCGTCCATTGGGAGAGATATACCACTAGCCAATCATAAATAATGCGACTGATAACCATACTGCGCATCATCTCAGACAAGATCGCAGGATCGATTGAATCAAAGGCTTTCGCGATGTCGAAAAATATCACCATGACATGCTTACCCGAATCAATTTCACCTAAGATGTCTTGAACGAAGTTGACAACAACCAATTCCGCTGATCAACCTGTTCTGGATCCATATTGAGATGGAGTTAAGATATTGTTTTACTCAAGATTGTCAATGAGCCTGTTGACCACAATTTTCTCAAATATTCAGATTGGATATCAATTTATAGTTAGCCACTTCATTAGAAACCCTCTTTTGGATATGGGAAAGGTAATGCAACTTTTGAGTGAGTTCGGAAACTTGCTCTGTGTGGCAGAGGTGTTGATCAACACACATAAAATGGAGGGAAGTAGATTTTGGTTTTTAACAGGGGTTCAGGCAGTTCATCTGGACCTGTACGCTTTTTATTTGTCATATTGTTTTTAACTGTATGAACTTCAAAGGGAGTACAGGGGTAGAAAAACATGCAGCAACTCTGAGGAGTCCCAGTTGTGCCACCTGCACCAAAAGATAATTGTTGGTATATTGGTCGTAAGGTATTCGCCGAAAATATGAGCCACTTCACTGTCTGCCTCTACTGACGGTCTTTACCTCCCCACACCGTAAGTCACTAAAACGACTCGCCACAAAGCTTTGGTCTTGTTAGAAGATTCATTAATGATATTTGATAAGTGTAGAATCCTCTCTCTGTGCATATTATATTTGATTGTTTTGCGATATCCGGCAATATTCTTTGCCAACCTACGTAATAATAATAATAATAATGATAACGAGTTTATTTGTAGAAATAAGTACACTTTTCACCTCCATAAGGTGTGCAAAACATCGTATAAATATTATTGATCTCAATTATACCAAAATTCCGCTAAAGGCGAACCTTGAAAGCGGGATCACACCACAAAATGATTAATAACCTAATACACAAAATGACTAACGTAAAGTATAATATATAACAATAGAAAATTCCACTCAACCGAAACTCATATGCAACCCAGGGTGTGAAAAATTACAATAATTATACAATATAATATAAGATATAATAAAAAAAACACACACAAAAAATCCTAAACAGCAATGAAAGCAACGGAGAACTACCACATCAATAGTAGTAGGTACCGTTGACATCAACACACTGGTGCACCCAAAGTCTAGGTCTTCCAGTCAACCACTTCCTCATAATTGTCCTAAACAGTACAACCGAGTTGTATCTCTTATATTCCGTGGAATCTGCGAATAGAACCTTGGCGCTAAATACGTATGACACCGCTGTATAAAAGATTTCTCAGGTCTAGGAGTAATCGCAGTGTTACCTTTATATCTCGTGTCATATCTGTGTTCCATATAGACTAACTCGGATCTGTATTTATGTTGTCTACAAGTTGCCACGAGGAAAAACAGCTGTCTAATGTCAAATATCTCCGCTTCCAAGTAAAGTTGTTTGCTGGGATATCTTCGGGGTTTTTTGTTGATGATTTCGAGGATACATTTCTGAGTCTTCTCCAATTTACTTACATATACTTTCAATGCGGAACCCCATGCTATAATTCCATATCTCAGATAGCTCTCCACCATAGCGTAGTATATCATTCTCAGCTGTTCCAGGGTGAGTACCTGAGTCAAACATTTGATCTTATACATAATACTTCGTAGCTTTTTAGTTTCATAATTGATTTGTTCACCCCATCTGAGGTGACTGTCAAGGTACACCCCAAGGTACCTGATTTCAGACTTCATTGTGATCTCTATTGGTGATCCATTACAATTTATTTTCATAGCCTGGGACTGTGGTAAATAAGGCGCATAAGATATAAACGGCATGAAGTATGTCTTTTCATCAATTATAGCCAACATACGTCTATCAAACCATTTAATTACCCTCAGAAAATCTACCTCTGCTTTTTGTTTCAGAGTTTCCCAAACCTTGGCACTGTAAATCAGGGTAATATCGTCTGCAAAACCCAATATGTCTCTAAGTCAATTTTTTTTTTATTTTAAAGATCTCATTGATGTAGAGATCGAACAAAAAGGGACCCAACACAGTTCCCTGTGGAATAACACACTCAATAAACGCAGTATCGCTCTTAATATTTCCGATCTGCACTTGCTGACTCCTCTTTCCCAAATAACTATGAAGCAGTTCCCCCGAAATCCCCCTAAACCTTACACAAATCCACAAATATGCACAAAGTGGGGCTTTTCTCGTCGATTTTTTTACTGAGAATGGCTGTCAAATGTACGATTGTGTCCTCGGTAGACCTACCCTCCCTGAAGCCACTCTGCTTGTCCGACATTAGTCCTATCGTACATAAATAGTTATCCATACGCACTTTCAGTAGTTTTTCAAAGATCTTTGAGAAATTTGATATTAGAGATATAGGTCTGTAGTTATCAACGTTAAGTTTGTCCCCCTTTTTATAAATTTTTACGATGGCATGCGTTTGGTATTTCTCCAGTAAATATGTTAAAGGTGCAGCTATTTTCCATTTCACATACTTAAGTGTTTCAGCTTTCAAACCATCAATTCCTGGCGCCACCTTATTTTTCAATTGGTCTATTATCATTACTATCTCATTCTCCTGAACCTCGGCCAAATAGAATGAACCGCAAACTGAAGCCCCTCTAGGTTTAATCACATTCAAACCTCTCCTGATCTTCTCATTCAGTCTCTTCCCCACATTAGCAAAGTGCTCATTGTACTCCATTGCGATCTCAGTTTTATCTGAACTTACATATCCTGACGTCAGCCATATTTCTTCCACTTCGTTTTTCCTAGGATTGCTCCCTGTGATATCATTAACACATCTCCACAAAGCAGCAGAATTTGACTTGTTCTGCACGATCAATTTTTGATAGAACTCTCTCTTTGCAATTTTTATTAATCCATTCAATTCATTTCTGAATTTTTTATAATTAGTTTTATTCAACTCTGTAGGATCCTTCATCATAATTTTATATAACTTGTTTTTTTAATTTATTGACCTCACCAAACCCTCCGTTGTCCATGATTTTTTTTCCTTTCACAGGCCTTCAATGGAGCAATATTATAAAGCCACCTCAGATCTTGAACCTCATGAAGGACTTCATCAGGGTATTCGAAATTACTGTTGAAAATGTACTGAAAACCATCAAAAAATGAGTCAAACATCTGGTTCACATCCTCGTTCGACTTGAGTCCGTGAAATGGGTACGAAATCTGTAGTAAAATTCAGAAGTCAAATTGGGAGTAAAGCAGCGTTTTATGAACATTTTTATTATATAAATATAAATTGATATATTTCTTTCAATAAGCTTTTGTTCTTTCTACTTCCTCATATATTCAATTCCAAATTACAAACAAAAGGATAATTTTTCAGAGTCAAATATTCTGAAACCTCTACCGGACCCTAAGGAATATGAATAATCTCCTATGAACATGGCGGTACCTAGATGGATTCTAGCAAATAATTATTCAAACTTCAAAAGATTGTATCTTACATTATTTTTTGTATTTTTGACTGCGGTTACTCATTGCGATACTCAATAACAGAGCATACATGAGTATAGATAATGAGAGACATGAACTTATTTTGGACAACATGACTCGAAGGGGTTAGTTTGAAGATAACGATTTATAAAGAGAAACTGCTTGTGACCATAATGTTTCTTATTGATGAGTAACATTGCTATTAGTGACGATTTTGAAATATTTTTGTGTATGTCAATGAAAAGAAGTAAACGCTATAGTTTTACTCATCACATTCTCTTGCCAAAATCGTATGTTGCAAGAAAGCTTCAGATGAACTCCACTTGTTTGAGTATTATAAGTAAGGGTTCGATGGCAGCACGAAGGTAACAAATTCATAGAGCTTTTCAAAATCCTTCTTTACCTTCAAAATGATGGAAAACCTCCGTTTATTCTTAATTATGTAAACTACATTTGGTAGCACTGGTATATTTATAACAATTGTGGAAACGGGAACACAAAAGCATGATGGCAAATAACTGACGTCCAAGTCAACCTTTCATTAAATATTCATTTGAAACAAAGTTTGAAGTTAGGCAAGAGACGGCGAAATTCGGATTACTAGGGAATGTATATCTTGGCCTAATTAATCCAAACATTTGAAAGATTAAACATTGACTCATGAAGTTTATATTACATTCATTGAAGAAAATCCAAGATTACTCATTATACCGAATGAAATACTGAACGAGAGTTGCGACAGATGTGCTGGACTTTCGAAAATGAATATCACTTGATCTGACAGATTATAATTTTCATTGAATATTACCATTAAGAAGATTTACTAAATATATTCAAAGTAATATGTTTCGCTATATTAGAGTGAAAACTGATAAAGTCTAAAGCAAAACATTGAGAAGGACTTGGGATTCAATAGCAAATTTCTATTGATTTCGATAAAATATTTTACTTACCGTTCAACAGTGTGAGGTTGTTTTCTACCTGACTGGCGTAATTTACCTTTTTAATTTTCTCTAATGCTCGGGCGCCAGTTGCAATAGGTTTAACAAGGTTGCAACTCCTTGATAAAATTTCTCTCTCACTATTTAACCCCAGGTAGCTTTTAGACAGGTGGAGAAGGGTTCGAATTGATCTAGGGTGGTAAGGATCAAAATGATGTATTCCTATTCTCTTCACAGACACTGAATAAAACACTATTTTTGATAAAATTTCAATATTTCTTAAGGGACTGTGTAATAAATGGGGAATTAAAACACAAGAACTGGAACTTATATCTCCACAGAATTAAACGAACAACTGTGTGATCTGAACGGTTTCAATAAAATAGATTCTGAATAATTATTCAATACAAAAATCGACTTTACATTAATTTCTTATTATTAATTGTGAGAACTTCCGTGGCAAGGTGATATGTACGGTTTTCGAGCAAACAATACGGAAAAATGGTGATAAATGTGCAATGAGGTGTATAATAATGCAGATACGGAGTATACAGTGTGGAAATCTCAATCTCGAACGATGTCTCCACTACATAGATGAAATTTATGACTATAAGACAATCGACCAATAATCCCTTGCGGTAATTGGCTGAATCTACACCCTCTTGAGCGTCAAAACGCTGTCCCTCTTCAACTCAATGGAATACCTCGCAGTTAAGTTTTCAAGGGCGGCAATATCTGGACGTTAATCAGCTATGCACGAAAATGAATACAGGTGATATATCAATCGAAGATGATCGGTCAACATTCTATCGCGGTAATTAACAGGGTTATTACACCCTTCAACGCCAAAACACTGCTCCTTTACGACTCAATGGATTACCTCGCAGTTAAGTTTTCAAGGGTGGCAATATCTGGACGTTAATCAATTATAAACGAAAAATTACAAAGGTGATACACCACTTCAAGCTTATTGAAAGTGGAGAGGTCTTCAAGAAATTTGACAGTAAAATTCCACCCGGCACTCTACGGTTAAGAAATTGTAATACGGTTTCTTACTTACGGAAGCAATCCTATGGCACAACACTACACTCGCAGTTTCACAGAACGCGACCGCCAAAACCTCGTGGATCTTCTCTAAATTAAAATCAAAATTAATACAAAATCAAAACGCCAACTCTAACCTAATGTCACTTGAAGACTAAAAATTTGTCTCTATTCTGCACTACTACGCCTCGAAATCACTCGCCAAAAATTTGCTAACCGTCAACCAAATCTAAAAAACTCTCAAAAAGTTCCTTCTTAAACCTCCGGGAGAGTATTTATACCCTCCTAAAACGGGGTCGTCATGTGACTTCAAAAATTCAAATATTGCAATTTGATTGGTTAGACCAAACTACATTGTCAAAATTATTTTCTACAGAAGAACCACTGATCTTGCGGTGTTGTCGGCGGTCGGAACAAAAAACTCAAGAAAGATGCAGCGAAAAAACCTTATCGCGGTACGGACGTCGAGAGACTCGGTTTTTTGGCGCTCTTGTTCACCCGAACAGAGTGCCTATCATTTTGCCCGAATGTCTGTAATTTTGGAATATCGAGCCGAAAATGGTCTCAATCGATTGGGTTCGACTCCCTGATGAAGAATTCGTGGCGAAAGTTGAGTCTGTCCGGCCGGCCAGCCGTATCCTCTCTAGCATCCAAAAGGAATCAGCTAGAGTTTTCATATTTTCAGAATAGGTTAATTGTCCAAATATCTCCGTCAAGTTCGTTTTTGGGCCAAATCCGTCGGATGGTTCAGTAGTTATGAGCATCTGAAATTTTGTTTCCTCAATAACTACTAGAATATCCATCCGATCAAGTTGATGCTTGGAATGTTATTGGGGGACGCTGAAACGAAACGACTTGCAAAATTTCGCAGAAATCGTCAAGCTAGAAAATTTTTAAAAAATTCCCAAAAAAAAAATTTTCAATACTCAATATCTCCTAAGACTTCATTTAGATTCAAATAAAAATCCGTATATTAATTCAGGTTACCGATATCTTACTCATCCTCAAATTTCATTGTCGTAGCTCTCCCCTTCTGAAGATATGATCATTTTTTTCATTTACTCAAGAGAAAAATAGAAATGTCATGAAGTCCGAGCTATGTCATTGAAAGATTTGCCATCACAGATCGATATTCGTTTGACAACTAGCGGACCTAGATATCAGTGTCAGTTGGCGTAATATCAATCAAAATTTTCATAGAATTCATAGAGGTAGAATTCGATGTCGATGACGTTGTCAAAATTCAGAAAAGCACAGACGTAATATTAATCAAAAAATTTTTTATCATAAAGAAAGAATTTGATGGCGTTGTCAAAACTCAGAAAACCAATGACGTAAGTTTTAAGGAGAAGCATAGAACAAAATTTGGTGAAAATTATGAGTAGTTATTTTCAAATTGAGATAAAGGTTTGTTTATTCATTAGGCTTTCATATTTACATCACATTGTCCCATAGTACGGAAAAAGACTATTGTTCACTCGATCAGAGAGCTTATAGATTTGTTAAGGTTTGAATATTTACTCGCAAGTAGGTCAACAAGAGCGCCAAAGCAATCTGACCTCACGTCAGTGCTTTCTAAATTTTTTATACACATGATTGCACCGAGTTTGATTCGTTTTCAAACTGAATATTATATTTAATTTAATTCAATAAATGAAAAATATTACGGATTTTGCTCGAAACTCACAACAAGACAATTGAATTGACTACTAAAAATTTACATTCTAAAATATACAAAATAAATGAGTATAGTCAACTGAAATAGAAAATAAAATATTGATTTTGCCGAGTAATTATTTTCCCTACCTGATTGGAGTTCGTGAAAATAATTCTAATATCAATATACAGGGGGTACCATAATCCCCACACCAAATAATTCTACATACAATAATAACTTGCTTAATCATTTTCCCCGCTTGTTCGGGGGTCGTGAAAATGACTCTAATTTTGATATACAGGGGGTGCCATAATCCCTAACATAAAACAAATTCATTAAAAAAAAATGAAAAATTAGTAACTTCGTTACAACAGTACTCTCTGAATTTGGGGAAATTTAATCGAAATTTTTCATGACGTTGAAATAATATACGTTGTCAGAATTCATGAAAGGTTTTTAGAAGAAGGAAATTTAAGTTTGGAACAAAACTAAGGAAAAAGTATAAAAAGTTATTATTCATTTGAGATATAGGTTAGTTCATTTATCGTGGCGTTTGTATTTGTATCAAATTGTTCCAGATTACGGAAAAAGACTTCCGTTCAACTAAACAGAGTTCTTATAGATATGTTATAGTTTGAATATTCACTCTCAAGTAGCTCACTGCTCTTTAAATTTAATGTTTATCGAAATTAATGAGTAATAACACATGGATCAATAAGTCCCGAGAATAACAATGAGAACAAAATTTTTTTTGTAATTTTTTTTTATTCATCAACATAATCACCTTCTAGGGTAATATGATCGTTCCAACGTTTTTCCAATTTTTCAATACCATGTTTATAAAAAAAATGTGTTATCGGGCGCTTCGCAAGGCTTTCGCCAGCTATGCGCCACTCAGATGACTGTCGCTTCGACTCTGGAGTGTAGTGATGTATCCATGTTTCGTCCATGGTCACGTAACGACACAAGAATTTTTTTTCGATGCGAGTAAATAGCGATAAACAGCTTTCTGAATCATCGACTCGTTGCTGTTTTTGTTCCATCGAAAGCAATCGGGGCACCCACTTGGAAGAAACCTTTTTCATGCTCGATTTTTCATGAAGGATAGTGAATACACTTCCATATAATATCTGTTTCATCTCAGCAATCTCACGGAGCTTCACTTTATGATCTTTCATTATAATTTTTGTCACTCCACTCACATTTTACGGTGTACGGCTTGCACAGGTCTACCCGAGCGTTCCGCGTCATTTGTGTCGGTACGACCACGTTTAAACTCGGAAAACCACCGACAACTCGTTGCTTTTGGTTGACAAGAGTCCGGGTAACATTTTTAATCCATTTTTTCGCTCGCACGGTGATTTTACCCATTAAAAAAATTTTTTTATCAGAACACGAAACTTGGTTTTTTCCATTTTTTAAACAAACTACAAAACGACTTAACTCCAATCTCAGTTGTTTTTGGTCCGATCGACTTGAAATTCCGACACGTTTCAAGCAAAGGCTAGTACTCTAGAAAGAGGTGGTTACTGGTTTACTACGAGCGCCATCTCTGGTTTAGTCTCGGGACTTATTGATCCATGTAGTACACAACAAAAGTAAAAAAATCGAATTCAAGCAAATTGCCAGAAGTATCATATAACCGTATAAATAAAATAATATTTGAATTTAATCAAAACTCGTGAAGCTGGAAAAGAATCATAGAAAACGAAGGTCAGGCTGCGATCGCCCGATCACTAACACCTCAACCCTCGAAATATATACAATAATGACGAGACTACTTATTTGGAAATGGAAGATTTTATAGTAGTTCCACCTAAAACTCTGTCTATATGAAGAAGAGTTCTACCTCGAATCCTCCTAGGAGGAAATAGAAAGCTGAAAACTTCAGCAGATCAAAGTGATCTAATACATCACATATCAACCTGAAAAAATCATATCTCATCGTTTGCATCTGAGGAACTGTGATGATTTTTATACAAGTCTTCAGTTAAGTTTCATTCTCAAAAACGGTTACGTACTTGGCTCTAAAAAAACGATATACTAAACTTTGAGTTTATATCATACACCAGAAAGCTGGAGTTTATGAAACTGGCACAAGGATTAAGAGATATGATATTTTCCATAAGAGGCGATAACACTTTCAAGATGGGATCTGATTCTGGATGTAATCCAAAAATTTAGAAAGCACTGACGTGAGGTCAGATTGCTTTGGCGCTCTTGTTGACCTACTTGCGAGTGAATATTCAAACCTTAACAAATCTATAAGCTCTCTGATCGGGTGAACAATAGTCTTTTTCCGTACTAGGGGACAATGTGATGTATATATGAAAGCCTAATGAATAAACAAACCTTTATCTCAATTTGAAAATAACTACTCATAATTTTCACCAAATTTTGTTCTATGCTTCTCCTAAAAACTTACGTTATTGTTTTTCTGAGTTTTGACAACTCCATCAAATTCTTTCACTATGATAAAAAATTTTTGATTAATATTACGTCTGTGCTTTTCTGAATTTTGACAACGTCATCGACATCGAATTCTACCTCTATGAATTCTATGAAAATTTTGATTGATATTACGCCAACTGACACTGATATCTAGGTCCGCAAGTTGCCAAACGAATATCGATCTGTGATGGCAAATCTTTCAATGACAAAGCTCGGACTCGGAAAAAATGATCATTTCTTCAGAAGGGGAAAGCTACGACAATGAAATTTTAGGATGAGTAAGATATCGGTAACCTCAATATACAGGGTGAGTCTTTGACCACTGCGTTAATTTTAACCATAGATTCTTGACCTCAAAAGAAACATTTTCTTCCTATAACATTTTTTCCAAATTTGGCCCCGTTCAAAAGATATAGGGTGTTGAAATTTCATAAAAATTGCATTTTCACCTGTAATATTCAAACGACAATATCAATTGAAATGATCTCTAGTAGAAGGTTTTTGATAACAGTCATGCATGTTTTGGCATCAAAAGATTTATTCCATTTTCGTGGGTTTCTCGCTACTACTCTACAGATTGGTTAAATTGCATGAAAAAAACAAATATCGCTTGAACTAAAGGTCCGTATCTCGTACTTCCTGGAATCATTAGTCTTTTTGCATATAAAATCATTCTTCATCTTTCCTCCTAAATTGCACCATTCTTGAGATATTTGAAGTTGAAAGGAATTAAATCGATATAATTTTGTCCAAATTTTCTGATTTTCACAAATCCAACTCTGTGCTGAAATGATTCAATAACAAGATTTGTTCAATGTTGCCATATTTTATGTCTATATTAAATATTTCTTCAAAAGGTTGGGGAAATCTCTTCCCTCTATGGTTCCACCACTAAAAACTAATAGATGAAATTAACCACTGAACAATTTTTGTCTTACATTCACCACAAAATCTAAATTGCCATTTGCTGTATTCATTGTTAGTGATGTCTAGCACCTTCTTTAATAAATATTAAAGAAGGTGTAAGAAGGTGGATTAAATAATCCAGAATAATATTCCATAATAAATAAAGAAAAAGTTTTCCATCGCTCTTCGGTATATTTTGACCGTTGAAATAGGTAAAGTATTTTCTCTCAGGACCTGTTAAATTGAAGACTTGTCTTTATGAAGAGCTGGTTTTTATAGCTTCAGGCTTTCAGGGTTCATCAGATTATATCTATTCTAACATAGGAATGCTGCAAATTGAGCTCATATGAGTTTTAAAAACTTCGAACCCAGACTCCTAGATTTGTTTTATACCTTTATTATCTTTATTTCATACACCGATTCAACCTTGTTCACAAACTTAAGAGATAATAGAATTTGACTTAGTTTTAATATTTCTGAATGTTTGTTATGATGCATGGTTAATTAAAATTCAATCAATATTGAAACTGGAAGATATAAGCTCATAAACAAGAAAGATTAGAATAGAAGGCAATTTCTGACCATAATCATTTCATACTGAATTGAATAATTTAAAACTATCGATATTATCCCTAAAAATCTTTCCACTTTTTTTGAAGATACAAATAACTTTTGACAGTTTCAAACAGAATCAAAACAACAAGGAACCACAGAACACTTTTTTTTTTGGAACTACCCACCACAGAGACGTTATAATATTTTAATGTGATAATAATTCATTCTAATTATTCTGAGAAAATTATAACTAAAGATCAATAATAGTTACAGATATTATCTTTCATTTAAAAAAACATTGCATATATTAATTTTTTCTCTCATGGGGTTCAGTAATAAATTAATATTCTATGGTAAGGTATTAAAATTTGACATAATCTATGAATAACCATTATTCAATATTTATGTTCTTGTTTACGTTATTTACTCTGATTATAAAAATCAGTAATTATAGTCTAAACAGAATAGATTCATATTAATGATTTAACAAAAAATTTTTATCAAAGAACACCTAGTTGATTTTTCAAAATCAAATTCAGGTATTTCTTCAAGAAAGTATAATTGCACACCTAAATCTGGAAATACTTGTAATCTATCCAGGTAAATTGTTATTGGGATTCAGTACAGAAAATACCTGTTCACTGGTCTCTGTCAAGGAGAAGAAACTTCAGAAATATCAGTGCTTGGAAAAACATAGATGATTTTTTCTGGCTTTGAGTGAAAAAGAAAGCACAGTGACAACCTCTTGCATTGAAAGTTTCATAGAAATGATGGTTATCATGATTTGGAAATTTTAAGAAGAAAATTACAAATGTATGATGATAAAACCCAATAATTCTGAGGTTTTTTGGAAATTCTCACTAGAAAGGCATGGTTTATAATCTTGAAGTAGAAAGAAAATATAGTAGAACAACAAAAATCTATGTTTATGGTGTTGAATTTTTTTACCAGAAAATAAGTATTTTGTATCTTCCTGGATATGGACCTCATCGGATGAAACATGAGTGAGTGAATCATTACTTAGAGGGAAAATAATGTTTTTGAACAATTCAGATTCAATAGTGAATGCTGTGGAAGGTATTATTCGTTCAAAGTAAACTGGACTACAGAGGGGTATTTGCCCAATGTGAAAACTTAAAATGCTTATAACTTTTCAACGCAGCTGAATATAGAAAAACCGTAATGGAAAAAGTGTTTCTTTTGATCTCAAGAACCTATGGTTAAAATTAACGCAGTGGTTAAAGACTCACCCTGTATATACGGATTTTTATTTCAATCTAAATGAAGTCTTAGGAGATACTGAGTATTGAAAATTTTTTTTTTCGGGAATTTTTAAAAATTTTCTAGCGCGACGATTTCTGCGAAATTCTGCAAGCCGTTTCGTTTCAGCCTCCCTCAATAACATTCCAAGTATCAACTTGATCGGATGGATATTCTAGTAGTTATTGAGGAAACAAAATTTCAGATGCTCATAACTACTGAACCATCCGACGGATTTGGCCCAATAACGAACTTGACCGAGATATTTGGACAATTAACCTATTCTGAAAATATGAAAACTCTAGCTGATTCCTTTTGGGTGCTAGAGAGGATACGGCCGGCCGGCCGGACAGACTCAACTTTCGCCACGAATTCTTCATCAGGGAGTCGAACCCAATCGATTGAGACCATTTTCGGCTCGATATTCCAAAATTACAGACATTCGGGCAAAATGATAGGCACTCTGTTCGGGTGAACAAGAGCGCCAAAAAGATGGAAAAAAATCAGTGAAATAATGCATTAGAAAATATTTGTTTTGTAAGCCAAAAGTTCAAGAGAATATATATTTATATCTCAATCATATGATGAGCGAAGTGAAATATTCAACATACATAATTACAATACGTGGGCTATTGAAAATCCGCACAGTAAGAGAGATTTTAATTGTCAACACAGATTCAGTGTGAACCTGTTGTCTGGTACTCTCAACGGTGAATTTATCGGTCCATGTGAACTCCCATTCAGACTAGATGGAAAAACTTACAAACATTTCTTGGACAATGAAGTTCCATTACTGTTGGAAGATGCGAATCTTCAGCTGCGACGCACCATGATATCACAGAATGACGGTGCCCCGTGTCACTACGCAACAATAGTACGAAATTTCTTGAATAAAAATTACCCCAATAGATGGATCGGACGAAGCGGTCCAATTAGGTAGCCTCCACTCTCTCCTGACCGTAACGCCATAGACTTTTTCATTTGGGGATTTTTTGAAGAAATCGCCTACGCTAAGGAATCTCTGAGTGAAAAAGAACTAATGCAGAAGATTTCAGAAGCCGAACGTGAAATAAAAGAAAACAAGGATGCTTTTAGGCGATTATAAGACAATTGTTTACATAGATGTAGAATGTGCATTGCCGCTGGAGGTGTTCATTTTGAAAATCTGTTTTCAATTCAATACATATTTTTTCTTTTACATTATTGTCACTCATTCATTCTCGAAACCACCTCTTACTTAAGAAATTTATTAACTGATCTAAGTTTATTTTGTACAATGATTTGAATGAAAAAAATTCTAACATACCAAATCTTAGCTTATTTGCAGTAATCTTGATTAGTTAACAGGTGAATTTAGCCTTAATAATGATAAAAAGACAAACAAAACTTTTTGGAGTTTCCATCTTGATGAATTTGATGGCGGATTTTAGTAAAAATATCCCATTAAGTACTGCTTATCTTAAATGATGCTGATCACTAAAACAAGGCACATTTTATAGGTACATTCAGTAATCAAGAAAATATTCATTTACAACTTCAATAATTTATGTTTCAAAGTTTTGCTCGTAATCCACTTTATTTTTTCTTTTTGAGACCAATTTTTCCTGTACTTACATTAAAGTTACAAAGCTAATTATTTTATGTATCAAAGTACAACTTATGGAAATTTCATTGCAAAAGAAAAAAGTCAAAATAGTTTTATACTTTTTTTTTTAATTTTTTTACGCGATTGAGGACAAAAGTTCTGAAATTCTGAAAAAAATATTACTCGAAAACCTTGAATAATCGCGGAACATACATGGGGTATTTCCCCCCCATGACACGAGGAATATAATTTATTTTAAACGTGAATCTCGCGGCCATCCTGTATATTATTATATATATATTTGAAAACAAACGTTGTTTGTGATCAAAAACGCCATACAGTTGAGAATTGTTAGATAATACGACAATCAGAATCGACTGAAAAAATCCCTCAGTATGGAGAATATTATCACCTCAACAAATGAGCAAAAATGGAGAAGGGCTGACGGGTAAAATCATGGTACAAACCCCTAACCAAATATACACTGTTAACTATAAAAAGCAGCTGACTGAATTTTGAGCTTATGTCCAAATACCCAATCAAATGAAAATATATAGCTCGAAGCAATAATCGAAATCAACAGCTAAAACACCTTCTCTGAAAACCTTGTTTTGACACAAGGGCATATCGTATATTTGAAGTGTCTGTCTGCGTGTTGGTGTGGATCAATTTCACGAAATCGATTTTTATTAAGTGATTCAGTGATTTTAAAGTCTTCTTTCAGAGGTGAATTTGATGAAGTACATTTAAATTGTACTGCTTCGTATTGCTTTGCGGGCTTCTTCTGTTTTCTTTTGAGATTTTTAATATTTATTTTTATCGTCCATCTCTAAACTAGTGATACATTTCATTTCAATGAACACGTTTATAAACAAATCATACAAAAACTTTGACGTGAAGTCTAGAGCTTTCAATGCGCTTATTTCAAAGTTTTTTTCCATATTATGGAACAGTAGGATACTAGTACAATCGCAACAATTAATGAACAAATCTATATCGCAAACAAAATCATCGCACAGTAAAAGTTACTCCCAGCACTACCAGTTTCTGTCGCTCATTGTAGTAGAGTTTCTTCATAATTCTCATTAATTTATTCACCCTTATAGATTTAAGATGTTTATTCTCCATTATAGGTCATTCGAAACAGAGGAAACGATAGGTGAATCAATTCTATTTGTATAACGAATAACTCAAGTATTCACCAACGTGTGGTGTTTTGTCTTCCCGATATTTTACAAGCTGATCTGTTAATACTACATGCTTCACTCGCACATGTAGTCAAACTGACATATTGACAGATACATACACTGGAAAAACTATATCAGTCATAGTTATTAAAAAATATAATATTCGAAACCCGTATCAATTTGGCTCTTAGTCTGTAGTTACGAGTTAACGTATGTGATTGCGTGGCCTTAAGTATATGAAAAAAATTGTATCTTATGGTGAAAGAAAGCTATAACAACGAAAGTTTCGAATATTCAAGACATTAATATCGTCAATACATGCACACATTTTTGTTTTGACTATAACGGATATATTAGCAGTTATAAAATATTGTGAATTTATTTTTTTCTGGAGCAGGATTTTTATTGTGCCAAGATGACAAATAGTGAAAGAACGGTAGTGGTTCCGCAATGGAGCAGTAAGGAATCAAATATGCCGACACGTTTTTTTTTGCTCCTCACCTTCAACAGGGCTAGACAACTTCGAAATTAAGGTGAAACAAAATTGAAGAAGAGCGCCAAGGGGATCACACTTCATTTATTCTCCGAAATGGATATTATATGGTAAAAACACAAATAAAATATTCGCACCCGCTATGATCCACTCACTGCTCTTCTTCATTTTTTTTTCACCTTAATCTCAAGGTTGCCTTGCCATGGTGAAGCCAAGGACTCAAAAAACGTGTCGGCAACTATAATTTTTTATTCCTTACTGCTCCATTGCAGAACAACCCACGAAAGTTTTTTCATTATTTTTTGGCAAACCTTCAAATATTTTCAAACTTGTCAATATCCTCGAAATTTTGCGAACCTATTTGTAACAAGCTCATTCAGATATCTTCCCAAGTTCAACTTGATCCGATCGATGCTGTAGGAGTTAATTAGGAAATCGAATTTCAGATCATAAATCCTGATTAATTCGATTCGGATTTGGCACAATAACGAACTTCACTGAGATATTTGGACAATTATCCTATTCTGAAAATATAAAAACTATCTCATTTTTTTCGGAAGATAAAGAGTATACGACCGACCGGACGGACAAACTCAACTTTGTCCATGGATTATCACTGGCCAACAGTGGTTGTGGTGCCGAATATTTTGGAGGTGATTTCATATTAATTTGATGCCCTGAATTCAAATATGTTATCATGTTTTGCCTGTCAGCTCGAATTTTTAAGATATCAACATTTTTGTGAATTATACATTACACTATTTTAAAAGAAAAACCTTGTTTTAAAGAAACTAATTAATAAAGGAATTTTCATTATATTACACAGATATTACAGATATTATTCATTCTGCAGGGTGAGTCTTTGACCACTGCGTTAATTTTAACCATAGATTCTTGACGTCGAAAGAAACATTTTCTTCCTATATCATTTTTCCAAATTTGGCCCCGTTCAAAAGATATAGGGTGTTGAAATTTCATAAAAAAATTGCATATTCACCTGTAATATTCAAACGACAATATCAATTGAAATGATCTCTTGTAGAAGCTTTTTGATAACACTCGTGCATATTTTGGCATCAATAGATTTATTCCACTTCTTGTGGGTTTCTCACTGCTACTCTACAGATTGGTTAAATTGCATTAAAAACAAATATCGCTTGAACTAAAGGTCCGTATCTCGTACTTCCTGGAATCATTAGTCTTTTTTGCATATAAAATCATTCCTCATCTTTTATCCTAAATTGCACCATTCTTGAGATATTCAAAGTTGAAAGGAATTGAATCGATATAATTTTGTCCAAATTTTCTGATTTTCCCAAATCCGACTCTGTGCTGAAATGATTCAATAATCAGATTTGTTCAATGTTGACATATTTTATGTCTTTATTGAATATTTCTACAAAAGGTTGAAATCTCTCCAGTCTATGGTTCCACACCACTAAAGACTATAGATGAAATTAACCACTGAACAATTTTTGTCTTACATTCACCACAAAATCTAAATTGCTATTTGCTGTATTCATTGTTAATGATGTCTAGCACCTTGTTTAATATTTAATCCAGAGTAATAATCCATAATAAATAGAGAAAAGTTTTCCATCACTCTTCGGTATATTTTGACCGTTGAAATAGGTAAAGTATTTTCTGTCAGGACCTGTTAAATTGAAGCCTTGTCCTTATGAAGAGCTGGTTTTTTATAGCTCCAGACTTTCAGGGATCATCAAATTATATCTATTCTAACATAGAAATGCTGCAAATTGAGCTCATATGAGTTATAAAAACTTCGAATCCAGTCTCCTAGATTTGTTTTATACCTTTATTATCTTTATTTCATACACCGATTCAACCTTGTTCACAAACTTAGGAGATAATAGAATTTGACTTAGTTTTAATATTTCTGAATGTTTGTTATGATGCTTGGTTAATTAAAATTCAATCAATATTGAAACTGGAAGCTATCAGCTCATGAACAAGAAAGATTAGAATAGAATGCATTTTCTGACGATAATCATTTCATACTCAATTGAATAATTTAAAACTATCGATATTATCCTTCCAATATTTTCCACATTTTTCTGAAAGAAAGCTACAAATAACTGTTGACAGTTTCAAATAGAATCAAAACAACAAGGAACCACAGAACACTTTTTGATTTGGAACTACCCACCACAGAGACGTTATAATATTTTAATGCGATAATAATTCACTCTAATTATTCTGAGGAAAATTATAACTAAAGATCAATAATAGTTACAGATATTATCTTTCATTTAAAAAAACATTGCAAATATTAATTTTTCCGCTCCTGGGGTTCGGTAATAAATTATTATTCTATGGTAAGGTATTAAAATTTGACATAATATATGAATAACCATTATTCAATATTTATGTTCTTGTTTACATAATTAAAATAGATAGATACTCTGATTATAAAAATCAGTAATTAAAGTCTAAACAGAATAGATTCATATTAATGATTTAACAGAAAATTTTTTATTAAAGAACACCTAATTGATTTTTCAAAATCAAATTTAGGTATTTCTTCAAGAAAGTATAATTGCACACCTAAATCTGGAAATACTTGTAATATATCCAGGTAAATTGTTATTGGGATTCAGTACAGAAAATAATCATCAAGCAAAGTAACATCACTTTAAAATGATTATTCGTAGTGACATCATTCATTGTTGTTGAAGATTTCGAAAAAGATTTTCATATTTTTAACAGTATATCAAGAGACCTCATAGACCTGTTCACTGGTCTCTGTCAAGGAGAAGAAACTTCAGAAATATCAGTGTTTGGAAAATCATAGATGATTCTCTCTGGCTTTGAGTGAAAAAAAGCACAGTGACAACCTCTTGCCTTGGAAGTTTTCATAGAAATGATGGTTTTCATGACTTGGAAATTTTAAGAAGAAAATTACAAATGTATGATGATAACATCCAATAATTCTGAGGTTATTTTGGACTTGCCCACTAGAAAGGCATGGTTTATAATCTTGAATTAGAAAGAAAATATAGTAGAACAACAAAAATCTATATTTATGGTGTTGAATTTTTTTTACCAGAAAATTAGTATCTTGTATCTTCCTTCTGGATATGGACCTCATCGGATGAAACATGAGTGAGTGAATCATTTCTTAGAGGGAAAATAATGTTTTTAAACAATTCAGATTCAATAGTGGATGCTGCCGAAAGTATTTTTCATTCAAACTATACTGGACTACAGAGGAGTATTTGCCCAATGTGAAAACTTAAAATGCTTATAACTCTTCAACGCAGCTGAATATAGAAAAACTGTAATAGAAAAAGTGTTTCTTTTGATCTCAAGAATCTATGGTTAAAATGAACGCAGTGGTCGAAAAATCACCCTGTATATCATAGAAAACAGAAAAAGTCATCATTTAAACCAATTACTCACTGAACATTTCGGAAACTTCTTTTTCCATTGACATTCTTGAATGTATTTTGGAACAATCCCGTTTTAAAGACCAGCAGTAATCTGCCATCATGTGAGTATCCCATCTTCCTTGATAGCGATCCTCCATACATTTGATATCTTGGTGAAATCTTTCACCTTGCTCCTCACTATTATCCCCTAAATTATCAGGAAAACGGTCTAAGTGGCTGTGTAAATAGTGCTCCTCAATGGTCATGTTACACCCAAGTGATCTGAAATCATTCAAGTGATCTGAAATCATTCAGCATCTCATTGACTAATTCAACATAGTTTTCAGCTTTGTGTTTACCCAGAAAATTTTGGACAACTGAAACAAAAGAATTCCTGGCATTTTCTTCAATCTAAATCATTAAATTTATGAAAACAGGGTCTTTAATCAGCTGTCTTATTTGTGGGACATCAAATATTCTTGCTTTAATTTTTTCCTTACTCAGCTGAGGCATTTTTACCTATATATGCAAAGCATGATCTATTTTTATCAAGAGCCTTTACAAACTGCTTCATACCCAGCTTGATATGCAGAGGTGGAAACATGATTTTCTCTCGCGGAACTAAATGATCATTGATGATATTCTTTCTCCCAACATCCATGTTTTCTCTTCTAGGCCACTCTTTTCTAACCCAATGTTGCGTTTTGTCTCTGTTATCCCAGAGGCACAAAAAACAAGAATACTTGGTGTGGCCACTTTGCTGTCCAAGGAGAAAGTTTACCATATTTAAGTCTACACAAATCACCCATTGGTGTTCATGATATTTTACTTTGTCCAAAACCAAAGCTATGTTGTCATATTGCTCTTTCATTTTCGTTGAGTGAACAATTGGTATTGAGCCATATTTGTTCCCATTATGTAGAAAAACACATTTCAAACTTCGCTTTGAGCTGTCAATAAATAGGCACCAATCATCCGGAAAATATTCAGGAAGACCCATTTTTACCAGGAGTTCTCTACTAGCATGGCAAAATACAAGATTTTGTTCTTCAGAGAAAAAGGTAGCAGATCTTTCTCCCTTGTGCGATAAAATGTAATTTTCGGTCCAGATTCAAGTAAATTATTTTTCTTCAACCTGAAAGCTAGTAATTCAGAAGCTTCTTTCGACAGGTTGAGATCTCTAGTGAGGTTATTTAACTCATCTTGGCTGAAACATTGGGGAATTCATGACATCGTTCAAAATCACTGTCACCTTCAGTAGTGTCAGAATTCTGATCAGAGAGACATGTGTCCTGACAGAGTTCTGGTAGCTGCTGAAAAGTTGGAATTGGCACTTCTTCTGAGTGAGGGATAGGGCGTCTTGCAGAGACTTACTCTCCATAAGTCCACTCGTTACGGTTATTTCGATTGATTCCAGTAATATTTACTAGGCAGAAATAACAGTCATCGAAGTGATATTTTGGTTCTCTCCAAACCATTGGTATTCCGAATTTCAGACTTTTCCTTTTCCCGGTAGTCCACTGTCGTAAATGCTCTGTACAACTTTTACAGACAATATTTGGTGCCCAGGTTTTATCCTGATCACCATGCTTAACACCAAAATATCCATGCCCTCTTTACAAAGTCACTAATAGTTTTTCTGTTTTCCAAGAACGTGTATTCTCCGCATATGTAGCAAAAAATATCAGGATGATGTACACAGCTTCTTCTACTTGAATTCACTTCTATTCAACAACACAAATACAACAATTCACAATCTACTTTACAGATTTACTTTTCAAAAGCTCGTTACTAAAGAGAAACGCTAAGTTCTATCTATCTGCACCGCGGGAATTCACAAACTAACCTCAACTATCAACTGCAGTTGAAGTTCACTTCACTAAATAGGATTAAAGCCCACTTGTTAACAGTTTGTCAACCAATCAGTTATATATCTCATATTGTTAGTCTATTCTATTTGTAATAAATAAATTAAAATATTAATTATAATAAATAATATGATTTTAAGTTCAATTCGTTACAAATGAAGACTGAGAATAAGGAAAATATACAAGAATCTATCTCTTGTATAAATTTTACAACACTCATACTTGAGAGTATTAAATAAGAAAAAGCATTGATAGATAGGTGAATTTATCTAAAAATCTAGAGCTGATACAGAAAAACTGCTATCATATTTAGATTCAGCAATGAAAATATAGTTAAAATCAGCTCAAAAATTCTAGGCACCAATTTTTTTGTTTTTTTTGTAGGCCTGTGTTATTCATCAGAATTTTGCGCTTGATATTCGAAAATTAAAGATATTAGACAAATATCACTCTGTTCTACTAGAAAAAGCGCACAAAAAATGATAAAACCGAGTTGGAGCCTGATACGTAGGTTATTCAGTATTAATTTTGTTTACGAATGAAAGTCAGAAATATCTGTGAGATTAACAGTATGTTAATTGCCTATGACCCTTCTTCAGTTTTGAACGATGCAATCGTTTCAGCAACAAAATAAATCAATTGATCTATATTTTTGACAATTTTTTGCTGAAAAAACCTTATATACTGAAAGGACTTTCAGACCAATCCTAGTAAACTGAGTGAATTCTTATTGGAAAGGGATTTTTCTCTGTAACTGCCTAAAAAGAGTAAATGATCAATCATCGTCGAAAGAAGAATTTTTTATGGTGAATTTTCCAAGGAAATGAATAATGATGACTGAACTCTGATAGTGTAAGAATAACACTTATGCTGGGATTCATAAACGTTGATCAGTTGATCAACTCGTTGTTTGAGCGATTCTATGCCTGCCATTTTGTTAATTAGGTATTCCGTTGGTGAATTCGACATATCTGTCGAGGTAATCTGTGAATCTTCTGATCAACGATCTTTATGAAATCCACTACTAATTGCTTTAAGGAGTAAGCCTGAAAATATGATGTCACAAAATATCCAAGAGATAAATCTTGGTTTTCATAATGATCACCTATTAGTGGTTTGTAAATCATTTATCTTCAAAGTTTACTCACATTTTTCTTTTCTAACATTTGATCAGCGATTCATTTTTCTGAGCATGGCAGAATGTTTTGCTTCTAACTGTTGTTTAATTTTTTTTTTTCAGCTTCGGGCTTGGTTTTCCTATTCGATGTAAAAACAACACTCAATATTTCTGATGTTGCCTTCTACCTAGTCAAACAACACACAGTTTCGACATATATGCCAGTGCGCAAGACAAAGAAGACCTTCTGTATTTGAATCTATTGACAGGTAACTTATATTGAAACTTATTTAAGCAATCAATATCGATGATTTCATTGATTGCAGGCAAAGTTGAGATTATAACAGGTGTTGGGAAAGCAGTACCTGTTAAATTAACACGATGGAATAATCCAAATAGGCCGATCAGTGGATCAGGTGAGGCTTGAGCCATTTTGATCAGTTCATTGATTCCAGTTGATTAAGTAATTTTTTAAACACATTTGTTAATTAGTTCCAGACCAAGTTAGGAATAAAACATTTTTTCCAACCAAAAATTTTATTCTACAATATAATCATCTCTCTTGAGAATGAAATGATGAAATGTTTCTCTTGCTTTTCGATACCACTGGTGTAGAACAAGTCATAAAAACCTGCAAAATATACTTCAGCTTCGGCAATCAATCATCAGAGCCAAATATCTCCATCAAAAGAATATGGTGGACGCGGTAGCATTTCGGAATACAATTCGACAATTTTAGTGGCTTTTTTATTGAAATGACCGGTGCACTCACTCCGGCCTTCAAACGATCCAACAAACTGATATAATGGTCAGTATTGATTATTTTTGCATGTAACGAGTAGTCAGTGAGCATGATTCCAAGTTGATCCCAAAACATTTTCATTACTTTTCCAGTCAGTGTTTCAATTCTGGGATGCTTAAGACGTTCCTTGGCAGACTATCACTTCGTTTCCGCAGTGGGGTAATGTTTCATCCCATTTATTTCTTGTGAACATCTCGGATCTCTTTTTGCTCTAGTCTCGAGAAAACTCGCCACTCATATGGAAAAAGCTTTCTCATACACGAATTTTTATATATGGTGATCTAAATACTACTTACTGATAATTTCAGAGTGTCAGCTATCGAGACGTTTGAAATTGGCCAACCATCGTTTGATGTTCGTTTTCGATGGGGCGAAGACCGAAAAACGTTTTCAAGTCAAACGTGGGCTCGACTGTTATTTTTCCGGTCAAAATCAAATAGTAATGATATTTAAATTCTTTTGAATTGGTACATCATTTGAAAAAATCACAAAAAAATGTTGCTCAAATCTATGTACCTCGTTAAACAATGAACCAAACGTCATGAAATTTAGTCATGAATATATTGATGGTTGGTTACTTCGAAAAAATTCATATGGGTATTCTATTAATGGCATCACCTGGTAGTTAGATCTAGGACTTATTGACTGATATGGTGCAAAACAGTTAATCATAAAAAGTTATGAGTTTGCATAGACCTCAAAAATTAGTATGGTAACTCATCTCCATTATTTTCAGGTCTTTTTGGCCAGTATATGGTTACACCTGCCAGCGAAGCCTTGTTTGTTATAAACGGAAGATCGAGAACTGTCAACTGTGAAATAGGATCAGTTTATCATCCCAGCGCTGTTGTTTGGACTACCGTTAAATTCTACTAATTCCTGCCTTAAGGCATATATCACCGATATAATTTATTTTCGATTATATATTTGATATATTACAATCCATATATGAGATAGCAGTCGACTGTTCAAACTAGTTCAAAATTATATCACTGCTTGACTCATCAGATATTGAATTGATAAAAACGATTATTATCTTGAAAGGGAATATAGAAGATTCTTAAGAATTTTCGTTGGATACCTAACATCTACAACTAAAGAAAACAAGGATTCAAATGTTTGATGAAGGATGTCTGAATATATGGCATATGCTCTGATACGATTTTGTTTTTCTCATTTCATAGCTAGTAAACTTTTCTAATTTCATATTTGTAGAGCTTTATTGGGCCTTAGGCTAAAATACTTGCTGAAACTCAAGATTTATTATAACTTTTCCTCAAAACTATCCGATTTTCAAGAATTTGTGGCTAATATTATGCGGACTGAATTAAGGCTATCGAATCAAAGTTCATCAAGGCGGAATGTGATATTGCTACACGGCGTTATATGATATACGAGCATTTTTTCCGTGTTTTTTTAGTTTACTTTTTTCCGTTTTTATATTAAACAAACAATTTACACTGTAAAAATACTTCCTCATCTCAAACCATATTAATTTGTCTCAAGTACTCCGTACGTTTGAATACAGCCAAATGCATAAAGTACTTGACCCTACCGCCCTCTACGGTTGAGAATGGCGTTTACCTAAATAAAAGTTTCTTGAGTTAAGAAACTGATTAGTTTCAACCAAGCTCAGAGTTTTTGACTCAGGTGCTAAAAAAATTTGATCCAACGGTAATATTAATTAGTATGTAACTATTGATACTTTTCGTAGAATAAAAATTTTGGTTTCATGTAAATAAATATTACATTTCACTGAAACTCGATTTGTAGTTGAATGGGTCGAGAATTCAGTCGATAATAATGATAATATCTCTTATGTCAAGTGAAAGTTTCTTGGGTTAAGAAACTGATTGATTTGAGCTAAATTGAAGGGTTTTTGACACTAGCAAAGGAATAATTTGATAAAACAAAAACATTTGTATGTAATCATTATTTTTCTTCACAGAACAATAATTTCTCTTTTATATTAATAAATACCGCAATACCGCGGCAGACCATGAATATTGTACGGAATGGGAAAGGCGTCTAGAGTTTCGTTGGTAGTTGCAGAGAGGGCAGCGAGTATACCTCAAGCGTCAACCGTCTGCTTTTCCAAGATACGTCGTAAAGACAACCGTTCCCATCACATCGGGGACACCAATGTAGAATCGAAGGAATTTATCCCTACTTATGCGTTTCGTCCCTGGCGCACACATTTGGACTCATCAGTATGGCTTGTGTGCGCCATGCCATAGACGCAGGGGTTAGAAGGTTTAAGGGAGCCGCCGGGAGTTGAACCCGGCATCTAGTACCTAGTCGTTGTGAAACTTGAGCGCAAACCCCTAGGCCACCGAAGCGCTGCGAACTAAGCTATGCGTGGCTATATAGAGTGCCGCCAAGAGATCCCTATACACTCCGTTGCCGCTGACATAGTGTCTCTACAAAAGCTATAGTCCAGGCAGTGGGTTATCATCTCATTCCTGTCATCATCCAATACCAGATCACCCGGTTCTCCACCAACACAAAGATATTTGGTTTTCTCTAAGTTGACATTTAAGCCCCACTTCTCGTATTCTTTAATTAGCTTGCGCATCATGTATTCCATGTCATCTTCATCACCGGATACAACAATATTGTGAGTAAAATGCACAAATAATTGCATTTAAATGGGATATATCAATATAAAAGAGATAGAGTTTTGATTTAATTGCAGCCAATATAAAAAAATTGCTACAATTAATTCGTTTTATTAAATCAATTACGCAATAATTTTTTTTTATGTCACTTCATATTGCAACAATTATATGTTCAATTTCATTCAAATATTTATAGTTTTCTTCAAGTAAATGAGGCGAATAATATAATCTCGCGAGATTCTTGTCTCAAGAAACTGTAGTCGTTGCATCAACTGACAGAATTTACGACAACCGTACCTTCGTTCTATTGAACAAATAAAAATGAACGAATGGTTTCGTTAAAACCTATTTAGAATAATGTATTTGTATCAATCAATTATGGATATTGAGACAAGTGCATAAACAATTTCTTGTAATTGTATGTTTATGTTGAATCAGTTGTTTCTTTCATTTCGCTGAAATGTAAAAAGTTTCAGGCGAATGTTTTAGCTGTTCTCTATAATCAACTAGGTTGTTTTAATAAAGAAAAATAGTTCATTTGGCGTAATCAATTTTAGATTAATTCAAATTAAAATGGTTTGATTGAAAAAATTCTCAAACTCCTGAGGAGTTTGAGCGCAGAATTTTATTTTTTACAGTGTAGGTATTTCAGTAATAAATTTCTCATTATCAAAGAAAATAAACAAAAACACAGAACTGCTATTGCCCAATCCTAAGTGAAGATGTTTTGATTGGTGATTCAACTCTAGTGCTTTCTTTTTCACCTATTGCGAACATTCCCCTGTATTCGGTTCGTATAGTCAGTGAAGTCCGTGTAAATTTCGCCTCTGGTCATTTTAAAAATCCTTCGCCGTGGAAATGTGGAACAGTAAATACTAACAAATCAATATAAAATAGTTTAGAAGTGCTAGAAAGACCCTTGAGAGATCTTTAGAGAGCTCAAACCTTCTACTTCAATTAAATGGAGTTTCTTCGTAGATATATGCAATAAAGGAAATGTTTGTCAACATCAACTTTAGGATCAATTTTTCCTGTTCAATATCATAATATTACCTGGTTATTACATTAATAATTTCTGTCTGGTTAAATCAGAAAATTCAATCTATTGATATTTCGGAGGACAATAATTGATATTTATATAACGAATTGAAATAAATGAGGTGCTTGGCACATTTGAGGCAGATGACATGCAGTAATTGCCTTGAAAAGTTTTTATTCCTATATCTGACAGATCCACCTCATTCATTTGAGTGCACAAACAGTTTGAATTCAAAATATGACAAATGTATGAATAATGCCCACTTGATGAACACTGTCAGAAAGTCGAATGCTATCTCAATAGATTTTCTATTGAAAATCGAAGATATTTATTGTTAATATTACACCGAAATTTTTCATGAATAATTAGCTAGGTTATGTATGTCTATATTCAGCAAATTATATATTTCAAAAACATCCTAGTCAAAATTTAGTTGTAACTATTTTGGACATAATTAATTCATCCTCAAAAGTCATGTCACTGAGGGATTTAAAAAACAATGTGATACGTCTTATAATTTTTCAGGCAGATCATGAATACGTTCGAGAATTTTCAATTTTAAAATTGAGAACATATGTCATATGTGTTATTGCATAGTCAGTGTATAAACTGAAGGAAAGTATGAAATTACATCTTGAAGAAAGGCACCATTGAACGAGTAAGTTTATGAATCATGATCTTATTACCTAAAAAAACATCGAATACTTTCGAATCTGTCTCTCACGAGCAAAATATGGCAAACACGTATCTTTTTGGATTTGTATTTATGTAGAAAAGGTTCCCGATGAATTTCTGATTGAACTATAGAAAAAATTCTGTTCGTCCCAAGATTTCGAACATATTCATGACCTGAACATAGTTTTTGTTAACTTCAATAATTTTCTCCTTCATCATTCTGCGCACATTTGTTGTTTCGAAGAGTTCCAGAACAAATCATATCTTTATAGAAACACGAATCTGTGCTATTTCTTCCCCAAAACATATATTTTTATAGGATGTTCCATTTTTCAGGGCATGAATTTGAATTCATTGTCACGAAATTTAAATAATGTTCATTAGTTTAAGTCAGATTAGTTTAAAATGTGAAAGACTTGAAAACTAGGTTTAATCAGTTCACTTAGAATATAGTTGGATTAGGTTGTTGCATAAGGTTTTTCACCTTACAGAAGAGAAATATGTGGAAGTTTCAGATTATTTTACTAACG
This sequence comes from Micraspis discolor, assembly GCA_030674115.1. Classification (NCBI taxonomy): domain Eukaryota; kingdom Metazoa; phylum Arthropoda; class Insecta; order Coleoptera; family Coccinellidae; genus Micraspis; species Micraspis discolor. The sequence continues at coordinate 37,971 of JARTUT010001399.1, read as the reverse complement.
TAAACAGTGAAAATTTTACCAACGTACATGAGATTAGCATAAAAGAGAAAAAATATCTGTTAAGATAAGTACTTTGGCATGATCAGTCAACTGAGAGTGCCGAATTATCAATGCAAACCGCGACCCCTTTTGTCCATCGAAAAGATACCTATTGGGTGAGAACATATTTTGTTTGCCAATCAAAATTTTTAGGATTATTCTTATTTAAAACACTCAGAAAATATTTGTGAATTAGATTTTTTCAAGACAAGTAACACCTGATATTTTGATAACTTACGGCATGCAAATACAAGTTCCGAAGATCACGAGGATAAAAGAGCTAAATTTTTTGCGATATTCCTCGTAAGGAATAAAATTATTCACTTTATCCACTCAGAGTAAGCTTGTGGTTTTCCAAATCATTCTTTAGAAGTAATCGTATAATTGTTCTCTACAAAATACCCGACATACCTATATTCGAAAAAACATTGAGTAAGGCACATTTCTCAGGAAACTGACAAACAAATATGTAGTTTACGATTTTAATGAATGAATGCATTCTGATATTGAAATTTTAAGATATAAATTTCAAGAAATCTATTTGAAATTTTGATCAAATAACTTATGATATTTGGAGCTCGTGAAGGATAAAATATACAGAAACGATTGATTTTTAAATTATTATATAAAGTTTGAACCATTCCTTTAAGGAAATTCATCTACAGGTGACCAAATATAGAAAACAATCATGGACAAATTTAGGTGATAGGTGATGACTAGGCTAAGAAAGTAGTGATCACAAATGTTGAAACAACCTGTTGAATAAAAACAACCGAAGCAAATGCATCTAGCAAATCCAGAAAATTGCCAGAAATCTCGAAACATCTAATTTCAAGTTGAAGAATAAATCCAGTTGATGTACAGTTAATGGTAACACTATAAAATATTTCATAATCAAGATTCTTGAAGTGAACTGATGACACCTCATCAGGATATAAAAAAATATATTTGAATCACCGTCGTAAATAAAGGAAAGCCCCTAGAGAATTCTAATGAATCGATGTATATAGACTTTCATCAATATTATAAATTTCATCAAACAAAACCAATCATTACTTGAAATGGGTAGACAATTACTCTTAGAAAAACTCTTTAGTGTTTAGTTTAGTGTTTGAATTTCAGAGGATTATTTTGCTGAGACGCTTTCTCATCTGTACCTATTAAACTAAAGCTTTCAAAGTTGTTGTGTATTGTAACATAAATCCGGGCTTACTGAATATATTGAGCATTATGATGCAATATTGTTTATACCGAATAAAATAAATACATTGAAATAGAATATCTTAATCAATTCATTTAGAAAAGATTCCTTTGTATTTGAGCATAAATATTGAACATTTGTTGAGACATATTTATAATTGAAGACTATTTATTCTTGATAATCATGTCATTATGGGATAAACAATAACATCTTTACTATTTCGAACATATATTATTAATGTTTTAAAGGAACATTCTGATATTTTCAAGATAAGATTCCTCAGAAAAAAAATTCCAAATTCCATGGAATTTTTAAGGAACCATTCAACTTTCAAAAATGCCACACTCAAATGATTCGAGTTAAATTAAACAATAGATTACTTTACTCACTAAAGTTTTGAGCATAAAGAAGCACTTCTGGGATTACATGTGATGTGAATTCAACTTTATGCATTGATTAGGAACAGCCATTCAGATTCAGATCTACGAATAAGATTAACTAGTACCAGAATGTAAATTGATTGCATGCGTTTCACAAAACAAATAAAATGGCTTTTGAGTTTTTCCCAGTCTCGAAATAATAATTTTAGATATGAAGCTTAAGAGTTCTCATTTCAATCAAACAACATTACATAAAATAGTTCCCACTAAAGTGCTTAGTGCTTAGTGCTCGAAATATTCAATTACTTTTGCAAAAGTGCTCGGTAATCCGGAGCCTTCTGTCGAAAGCGGTGCTTACAACTCGAGACTCGAAGCCTTTTTTTTCGAGTGCTTAGGGCTTAGTGCTCGAAGCATTTTTTTTTTCGGTGCTTAGCACAGCTCTGCTTCAGATATCTTCCGGTGTTTCTGGATTCGTTATTTTTTAAGGTATTTGGTTTCTTCTGAATAAAATCTGTTGTTCTCGAAAAGTTTTCAGTATACGAGTATGCAATCATTCGTTTTTTCATTCAAATTCTCACTTTTACTTCAATATGGTTAGTTCTAATAATGCTCATGCTTGGCATTCATGCCTTCTTCATCCACCTATATGTTTATTAAAGGGTCATCACATAAACATCATTGTATAAAAATCAAGCAGGTTACAGATGAAGTGCATCTGCTATTCGTACAGTATTAAACCGTATAAACAAAAATGTTCTCCCCACTTGGTACATTAATAAGGTACCCAGCCATTGACGTAGTATCTAAATGGACTAGCCCTCAGCAAAATTCCCGCATGCCGAATATGAACGAGAGAGATGGAGCTAGTTGAGTAAACGTCAAAATCATATGTTCAAAACATTTATTTCACGTGCGAGATATCCTCAATTTATATCTTATTTTGAGTTTATTCTGAATTGATCTTGTTGTTTTGATCGATTTGATTTCTAAAAGTGTTGATCTTACTATCGAAAGAAAGTAGCGTTAAGTATTTAATGAAATGTCTCTTGGAATAATATATACATGTATTCTCAGCCTTAATGAATAAAGATTCAATGACGTAGTATCAATTAGTTTATATGAAAATTTATCGAAAAAGTATAGTCTAATTGAATTTTACTATATAATCGTCTACGTTTTCCAAATTTTCGCGGGCCTTTATTGGAGTTTCTAAAATCTTCAAGATGCCTCACGGTTGTGCAGCGTTCAAGGAGGAATGAAAAATTGAAGGAACAGGATAAAAGCTGTAGGGAGAATTGTCTTTGAGCCCTCTTCTTCATCTAAAATATGTAGCCAACATTTTCAAAAGTATGATTACTATGTTAATGTTCATGGTACAAAAACTCTGAGGAAAGGTGCTATTCCATCAATATTCAGTTTTTTGGGCCATCATCCTGTGAAACTGATTAATGAAAGCTGTCTACCAGTTTGAAATGATAAAGCAGGTGCCTTAATATTTTATTTGCTACAATATTTCGTTTCTTATGGGTCTAGACTATTTATACATTTTCCTTAGTTCACCTAGGTGTTTCCTCCATCTCAGCAAATCTTGCAAGAGAAAACATGGATGAACAACCAGAGACAGAAAGTATTACACCAACCTCCTTAACTGTTGAGATAGAAAATCTTCCTGTGAAAGTAAATGATGTAAACTTTCTAACAGTGCCTAATAATGAAGCAGGTGCATTATTGTTTTATTAGTTACAATATTTTGTTTCTTATGGGTTTGCAGCATGTAAACATTTCTCTTATTTCATCAAGGTGTTTCCTCCATATCAGCCAATCTTGCTAGTGAAAACATTGATGAGCAACCAGAGACAGAAAGTTTAAGTATTCCATCTACTTCCTCAACTGTTGCGATAGAAAATGTTCCCCCGGATTAGAGACAAATATCAGAAAAAGGTAAAATGACAAATTATCAAGGAGCTAGGTACTATTCTGTAACTATTTCACAAAAATTGTCCAAATTTATTCGTTCATTTATTTTTCAACTTTCTTTCTTCCCTGTAGAAAAAGAAGTATACCTGTTTATATGGGTGATTTTGTTGAAGCTGACCTTGAAAACCCATTCAAACGTCGTAGATATTGGGAAGTTTCTCAATCCCTTGTTAAGAAATTGAGAAGATCAAATAAAGAATATTCTTCCAGAGTCTCAAAAATGAAGAAAAAGATAACAGATCTAAATAGTCTCCTTGATGATTTGAAAAGAAGATTTCAAATTTCTTCCGAATCGTCAGTAGTCCTGAAGGTATTCAGAGTATCCTGACAGTTGTAATTTGGCCTTTTATCTGCGTAATTATCAAAACTGTACGAGAAACAAAATTACATGTTTTATTCCTTTATTTCCCAGGCGTTTAAGGGCATAGAATTCAAATCTGCAAAATGATACTTTCGGAATTTTTTTCAAGTGAAAGTTTACTAATACAATATATTATTAGTTATATACAAATATGCAGCCCTAATTGAAACTAAAATAAAAAACCTTGCTAGAAAATATTGTCACGAGAGATATTCATAATTGGCCGAATTATTTTATTTACTTCCATGCTTTTGCTTTTTTTTACAGCATGTTTTTTTTCTATGTGGGTTAGAGTTCCCAATTTATTTCCAGATATGCTTTTTGTTCAAATTAATTGTATGCAAATATTCACTCTTCTTATTATTTTCATTTAGGAATGTGTTCCACAATCTGAAAAACAACTGCTAGAGAGGCAATTGAAGGGCGCAAGTGGAAAGTTTCCACCGGAATTGAGAAGTTTTGCTTTGACTCTCAATTTCTATTCTTCTTCTGCATACAATTTTGTTAGGAGAACCTTTGGGAAAAATTGTTTGCCCCACCCCCGTACTCTATTGAAATGGTGCAGTTCGATAGGTGGATCGCCTGGCCATACTTCAGAGGCCATCACAGCAGTGAAAATAAAAGTGGAATTATCATAAAATTACCACAAGGAAAAAATGTGTGTAAAATTAGCTGCAGAAATGTTCAGTGCTAGTGTGGCTGATGCCATAGAGTGTTGCGATATACTTACATACACCAAAATTCAAGGGCAGTGAAGCTCTTGTGGAATATTGCAGGTACATAAATGATATTTTTGATATTCTTAATAGTAGAAACTTTTTGAACAAAAATATCATGAAAAAACCTCTTTGTCCAGAAAATGAGTGTTTCATCAAGAATAAAATAGAAACCTCAATAGAATACCTAAATGGTCTCAAAGACTTAAGGGGCAATCCAATTGTAATTTCCCAGCGAAAAACTGGATACATTGGATTAATAATTTGCTTGATCAGTGTACGAAACTTATTCGATGAGTTGATAAAAACTCAGGTGATGAAGATTCTGTGCACTTACAAGCTGAGCCAGGATCATTTGGAGATGTTTTTCTCTGTTATGAGATCCAGAGGGGGTTTCAGTAATAACCCAACAGCTATGCAATTTGAAGGTGCATATAAAAGAATCTTAATTCACAGTGAGCTGCAATCATCAGAGGCTGCAAATTGTTTAGCACAAGACAGTGCGAGCACACTGAATGTTGCCTCTTCTAATATTATGAATAGGAATTTCATAGCTTCTTTGAATGTTGGGGTCATCAAAGCTGAGGATTTGGACAATGTTGGACATGTTGCCATTTCAAGCAATCACAAACTCGATGTACTACAGTGACATTGTAGCATATATTGCTGGTTTTGTGAGTAGAAGAATGACTAAGAGGATAAACTGCGAAACTTGTGCCCAATCATTGACCTCTACTAGTACCTCATCAGCCCTGCTTGTGAGAAAAAATCGAGGAGGTCTCTGTAAACCTTCTTCTGATGTAGTCAAAATTTGTATGGTGGCTGAGAGTATAGTGAGATCAATAACGAATTTCTCAAGGAATGATATCATCAACAGAATGATTATACTATCTCTCAGAAAATTGAACTTAAAAGATTTCTTCGTTGATCTAACAGAACACTCCTCGGAACAAGGTCCACTTTCTGGCCACGGCCTTCAATTGGTCAAACTGATTTTGTCAAGTTATTTCACCATTCGACTGCATCATATAAATAGTACAGCTAATGAAGTAGACTCAAGAATTCGACAGAGACTTCCAAAAATGATTCACTTCAATCACCAATGAATGCTTTTGTCTTTTTCATTTCAGATTAAAAATTTTGGGTAGATTGGAGATGATTGTGTTTTTTCTGTCCTAAGAAGAATTACATGAAGATATCCTACAATGTCATTTGTTTTCAACACTGGGAGGCAACATTTGTTTTACTAAGGTTTATCCCTAAGGTTTTGTATATACGCAGATTTGTATCCGCTGTTGCACTAAACTCAGCTAGGGACTTTTTGCTTCAATATTTTTGTATTATTTCAGCTCTCTCAATGAAGACTAAAAAAATTCAATAAACAATTTTTTTGCAATTACGAACACAAAAGAAAATTTCAATTTTTTTGCTTGAATTCACAATTATACTATAGATAGGTGAATAAAATATAGCCAAATTGAGTGGAACAAAATTGAATAAAAATTAAATATGCAAATGATTATTCTGGACTAAAAAAATTGTTTTAAAAATTACTCACTCAAAATAACAATTAGTTTCATTCAGAATATATTAAAATTTCAGGATTTTCCAAACATCCGTTTCATGTTTTGATCATATGATTTTGACCAGAGAACATCAAATATCTTGACGTTTACTCAACTAGCTGCATCTCTCTCGTTCATATTCATTCTGCTTCGAATACTTCGAGAAAGTCACGTGACGGCGAGTCTATTTGATATAACGTCAATGTACCCACCTATGTTTCTATGAGGTAGACTCACAATATGACATGTACAAACTACTTATAGGAATTCTACTTGTTGGTAATTTCCTGTAGTTCAATAACAGATCCGGACCCTTAGAATCCTTGACAAGTCATGTTGTGAAATGAACTATGGTAAGAATAGATTCGGACGCAAAAATTAATATAAATAGTTTGCTGAAAGGTGAGCTTGTTATTCGCGAGTTCGAGCTGGAACGAGAACACAAAAGGGTCGGTGTTGCTAAAACCATATATCTTTGCTGCGAAATAGTACAAAATTAATAGTATCATACAGGCTTGAATATAATTGATAAGTTGAATTTCTACAAGGATTTTATAATGAATTCGCCTTAACATCATTTGAAATACATAAAACCTAACGGTTTCGGAAGAATGGTATTAAACTTATAATATTTATGAATAATAGAAACAATTATACACCACTAATGAAATATAATTTTTATACCTTCATTCTAAAATATTGTTAAAAATGGAGAAACACGTCAACTTTTGAATTCATATGTGCATTAGTTGAAAATAATGACAAATGTACTGGGTGATTTATGAAAGTCTGCCACACATGGTGCCTTTTTATTAATGAGACAACCTGCATATTTGTCTATTTTGAAATCCTTCTAATGACTTGGTTTCAAAAAATTATATAAAATGCTCTATTATGAATTATACAGGCTGATGGATTTTTCAATGAACAATTTCAACAACTCACAGAGTAGTAACATAAACTATCCATTCATTTAGTAGTGCTTTTCAACTAATGAAGATTTTAGGATTTTATTAAAAATTAATCAACGTACCAGGTTTTATTCACATATTGAATTTTTCCAGTTAGGTCGGACAATTAGACTCGATTTTTGCTAGTAGCTGATGTGGAAAATAACAATATGCCTAGACTAGTAATGAAATTTTGAATAAGAGCGTTCCGTGACAACTCTTGGCTAATTGAAACTTTGGCGCTGCAGTCGAAAACGAAATTACATGAATTGTTATACATCGTCGTATAATTCTAACCAGTCTGAATATCACATTTTTATGAATACACAAATGAAAAAAAGTAGTACTATTAATTTATTTTTAATCAGTCAAATCCTTATAATACATTTCGCGATAATTTCTGGGTATTATATTTTTGTCAAGTATTTCTTTTATATTCCTTTCCTTATTTTGAGCTGAAGCTAGATTGCTTGTGTATTCTTGGGTCAAACCATTTCAGAATAATAAAGTCTGATTTCCAGTTCGTCGTAAGTTACGTACGAAAACTGGTAGTTTAGATCTTCGTAAGAATTTTTGTAAAAAATTATAATGGGTGTTCTTTTTCAGGCCAATCACTTTAACGTCGTGCCATTTTATCTCGTTTTTATCCTCATTTACGTTAAAATTGTTACCTCATTCTTCTTGAATAAGCTTATAAAATTTATGCTAACACATCTCAGTCACCCTATAGGGTTTTCCTGTTTTTTTTTTTCAGTGGCCTGAACTGATATAAAGAATTGGGATGAAATATACACAACAACAGTTTTAACGAAACGTCTTGCTTGCTTCTCGATGACACTGTGAACGTTGTCACCCTCATTTTGAGAGTGACCGCGAATTGAAAATTTATGGATAATACTTTTAATTACTTTAGTACTGCACTAACAGTAAAATTATTTTAGTGAAATCTATTTTGATACTAAGATAACGAAATTTTTTTACTTTTTGGTATTTGCATCACAGCTTGTAAATCATATACAGAAACTATTGTGGAATCTGCGCTAGCCTTTTTGTTTTTTTTCTCTTGTCTGGTAAATTCTTTTTTTATGTTTTCCTTACGCCTTTACATTGCTGTGTTTTTCATCTTCATCAGCAGTTTTGAATGTTTCACAAAGATCACACTGATCTTTTTTGGTGTGTGAAAGGAAATATTAAAACCTTCATTGGAAATACGATTGAAGGTAGATGCTGTAGTAAAAACTAAGTTTTGTTCTATACGTTTATCTTTGTAGTGGAGGTATAAATCAGTCAAAGACTAGTCACACTGGATGTAATCCCGTGACGTCGGGGCTCTAAGCTAATGGGATTCGACAAGAGGTAGAGCATTTATAAAATTTCTTGACACCTTCAAAGACCTCAAGTTCCACAGTACGTTGCTTGCCATGTTTCCCCGTAATTCTTCCTGTATGAAACCGCACTATGTTTTTTTTTTTTTGACAAAGCTGTAGCAATATGTCTGTCGTTTATTGCCAGATTATTTTAGAAAAACGGTTTACAGACTCTAATGTGCACGTCGTTGAAAATGAAATGCAGTGTTTAATTTACGTAAATATTGAGTACTCGAGTTTATGTATTTTGGTTTAATAACTGTAGTGTGCCTAATGATGAATTCTCTTTGGTTTTTGTAAGTTTCTGAATTCCAATATTTTTCAGAAAATCTTGAGGTCTCATTTATTTCTGAACTACAAGTCAACCTGCATTTTCACCACAGGTAGGACCAATTTTCATTGAAACTACTTGTTTTTTATTTGCATATTCATACGCTTCGTCAGTATCATGAAGTCGTTTAGCTACACTATGTTTCCAGGCTTCGACGTTCTTACCCTCTTCCAGCACCTGGAATCATTGCTTTCGTCTTAGGTTGAAATATTTGATTCTGTAGTCAAGGTACTGGTTCCATCAACGGAACTTAAATAATCCACTACTCCTTCATACGAACTGTTGTTCCTTTGCTGATGGTGTTAATATAGCTTCTGCTAAAATGACGGCCAAATATAATACTTCATCAGACAGGTATGTCAAGACGGAAGCAATGTTGTATACCACGCAAACATCGGATCATAATACCACAGAACACATCTCTATAGAATGTAAACTGCCATTATAAGATTTCCTCACTGCTTTCAGCGACCTCATGCGGCGGCAAAGCGGGACGTTCAAAATGGATATTGGAACTGTTCCGATTTTTTTAAATGAAATAATTTAATACGATCAACTCTTATTTTTTAATAGCCATTTTAGTAATTTAATCATCTATCCTCTCCGGTCGAAAACTGATCAATCGTCATTTAATTAGTTATCCCAGCCAGATGTCTACAGGTGTCATTTCTGACCCAGTAAACAGCACGGAGTAGGGATGAGAACGAAGCCGGTCTCCTTTCTTTCTCACTCCCTACACAGTTGTCGGCCATCACAATGTATGTCATGTCAATGTATGTCATGTTAATAAAATCATTTATTAACAGTTGATAAAAGCTTATTAAATATAAACAAATTTTTTTATACGTACAGTCAGGAATGCCAAAAAAAGCGCAAAGGGGCCAATTTGAGTCGTCGAACGAGCAGTTCCATAGCCGTGCGAGATTTAAGAGCAAGAAGATCAAGCGAACAAATTCAAGAAGACAATGCAAATTTGCGTGCGAGAATGTCGCAGTTACGCGGACAACGATCACAAGAGGCACGAGATGAACAAAATCAACAAAGACAACTAGAACGAAGACAAACTCGCAGACTCATAGTCGACAGACATAGAGGAATTGATCAACAACGCCAACAAGTTCATCGAGCATTTACGTCAAATTCATTTCTTCGACTTGCATTCCACTACGAGCCTGATGTTGAATATTATGCTCATTCCAAAGTGGTTATTGGTACTTTGGAGAGGGAATGACCGCATTGTCATGCACTTAAATTTGAAAATGAGCCACTTGGGATGTGTTGCTCATCAGGAAAAGTACAACTAACCGAAATTGAAAGACCACCTGAGCCATTGCACGGTTAACTTATTGGTACTGATCCAGATTATAGCCTGTTCCTGAAGTCAATTCGCACATTCAATTCATGTTTCCGAATGATATCGTTTGGAGCAACAGAAATAGTCGACAATGTTGCAGCAAACGGTCAACAATTTAATTCCACGTTTAAAATCAAAGGCCAAGTTTATCACAAAGTGGGCTCATTGCTGCCAATGCCAAACGAATCTCATAAATTTTTACAAATATACTTTATGGTAGGTAATTATTTTTATTTGCCTATAAAAGTGTTTCCTAGAAATAACATACATGGCAAAACAACGTTTGACGGGTCAGCTAGTATAAGTATACAAATAAAAAACAAATATATTTTCTTTTGGGTCTTCTCATGTTCTCCAAGAATTTTTATTTGCTATTTCCTTCATTGGATCTATTATACTAAAAATATTTTGTTTTTGGACAATCTCATATTAAGTGTCTGTGCCCTTCACAATTGCATCAACTTGCTTACACCAAAACTAAATAGCACACTTAAAAATGAATTTGCATACAGTGTTTGCTGACTCAGGGTGCAATTCGAAATTGTTCTAACAAAATTTTTTCAAGATTCAATGCTAGTTTATCGATGTGGCATAAGCGTGGAATGAGGTAATACAAATGTGAAAAACACCGGAAAACTAGATAATAAAAAAAAACTGCCAAGCACCATCAATGCAGAATTTTCTGTAAATTTTCTTGCCTCAATATAATCAATATCTTGAACATGTTCACGATTAAATTGCAGAAGCCGTTTACAATCTGAACATTTCAAAATTTTGAAGAGGTGTTTCACAAAATAACCACTTATACAGGGTGTCTCAAGTTCGAGTGCCTATTAGACGTTTCTGGAGAACTAGACATATTTGAAATCTGAAAATTAGGATTATGATATTGTTCGAAGTTATCTACAGAGCTAAAATATTTTCTAAGCCCAAAAACTTCCGGTTATACAGGGAGTGAAAATAAATTCGACGAAAAAACTTTTTTTTTCAAGTTTTCCATTCCTGGTATGAACGTGGGTATGAACGAATGATGGGTAATAGATTCAGATTCGGCGCATTTTTTCATTAGTGAAATCAACTCTCTACTAGCACCTACAAAGTTGCTTCCGCGATCTGAATAAAGCTGCGAACATCGCCCTCTACGTGATACATACCTACGTAAGGCTGTAATAAATACCTCAGTACTCAAATCCGATGCCATCTCCAGGTGAACTGCTTTTGTCGCCATGCAAACAAAAAGGCATATATATGCTTTTAAAGTTTTAACCCCACGATGGCGGCTCATGGTAATAAACACGGGACCTCCAAAGTCCAATCCCGTATGAGCAAACGGTTTTGTTTTTAGAAATTCTTTGTTCTCCAACATTTTACGCATTTCGAAATGATCGAACGAATAGCTTGTCGAGCGGATAAGATCCAAAATTGTTGCGAAATCAGAAAACTTAGAGTACCTAAGCCAGCATGTAAATATTTTTATGAAAATATTCAACTATTAATTCTACTAGTCTACATTTTTGCGGAAGTAGCATTGGATGTTTTCTGTCATAAGCGATATCAGCATAGGTCAATCTACCCCCTACCCTTATAATTCCCGTGGGATCAATAAACGCATTCAATTTTTGAACGGTTCTGGAAATTTTTGCTCTCGAATATTTCAGAAAAATACATCATTTGCGTTCTTTTAACAAGAATCAAAACAGAACTATTTAATTCAAATAGCGATATGGCTTCACTATTCCTAGAACTTTCTTTTTTACGAGAGGCAAAACGCATAACGTAGCATAAGACGCGTTGAATAAAAGAAAAATTTGAAAAATTTGTCATCAAATCATCTAGAAAATTTTCATCTTTCACGGAAATAAAAACTGAACGACGAAGTTCTTCATGTGTCTCAAAATATGTGTCATATACGGAATTATTAAATGAGCGCAAGAACTCTGGTCCTTGGAACCAGCGCTCGTGAGTACTAAGTTCTGACGGAAAAAGGCCGCGAGAAGCTGGATCTGCTGAGTTCTCGCATGATTTTACATAATACCAGGAAGAAAATGGAACTTTTTCCTGTATGAAAGACACTCTGTTTGCTACAAATGTATGCCATCTATTTGGTAATGAATTTAACCAAGCCAGTACAATTTTTTCAATCTGTATAAGCTTTGACACAATGAAAATTTACCTTTTTATGGAAAACCTTTTTACCCAGTCTAGAACCTTAGTCAGGAGAACTGCTCCACACAATTCCAGTCGAGCAATTGACAACTTTGCAGAACAAGGGCAACTTTCGATTTGCTACACACAAAAATGTATCGATATGTGTTTCGTTACTAATCACCCTACAATAAATTACCGCACTGTAACCTCGTTCACTGGCATCGCAGAATCCGTGCAATTCCACAAAACTATTGATAGGAACATTAATGAGAAGAGCTATTCGTAAATCCCTTAATAAAGGTAGTTCGCTCTTGTATTTGGTCCAAACCCGTAGTATTTCACTCGACGGAATTTCATCCCAGGCCAACCCTGCTAACCACATTTTCTGAAAAAGGTACTTGCATAAAAATGTTATTGGTGCTAGAAGTCCAAGAGGATCAAAAATTCTTGCCAACTCCGATAAAATATTACGTTTAGTGCAAGGTCGCTCGATGGGCTGAACAATGAATTGAAAATAGTCTTGTTTGGGTTCCCAAATAAGTCTGAGAACCTTATTTGATGTTTTACCTTCGCGATCGAGTGAGTAGGTGTTCGATGAAATTTGATCCTGAGGCAAGGAATCCAAAATTCTTGGCTATTGCTAGACCATTTACGTAAATGAAATCCACCCTTTTGGAGAACTGATATCAACTTTTCCTTCAAAATTAGAGCGGTTTCTAAAGAATCACTACCAGTACAGATGTCATCAATGTAAGTTTCCTCCTTCAAAGCGTTCGAAGCCAAAGGACTAATGTGACCTTCATCTTCTACAAGTTGGTGTAGAACTCTTAAGGCAAGGAAGGAGCACAATTAAATCCGAAACACAAGGTTTTGATTCTTAAATCCATTACATCCTGTTCAGGAGAAAAGCGAAATAGTAGACGTTGATAATCTCCATGTACGGGGTCAACTAAAATTTGCCGGTACATTTGTTTAATATCAGCTGTGAAACAAATAGTAGGTATGTAAGCGAAATTTCAACAGAAGTGTAGCTATATCGGTTTGCAATTTATTTCAACGTACAAACAATCGTTAAGTGACTTGTTATTAGGCATCTGAGCCGAAGCATTAAAAACAATGCGTAATTTTGTGGTAGCATGATCTGGACGTAGAACTGCGTGATGGGGCAAATAAAAAAATTATTATCATTTTCGTGCGGAGGTTTTACAATTTCCATTTGTGATAAATCAAGGTATTCCTTAATAACCTCGCAGTATTGTTTATATAATTCGGGTTTCGCAGGAGACGACGTTCCAATGAAATGAATCGTTGTAACGCGATTGAACGGCTTTGTGGAAATAGTGTGTTTTCTTCTTTAAATGGAAGGGGAACTACGTACCTTCCTGAATCGGTGCGATGAAAATTATTTCTAAAAATATTTTCACAATTTGGATCTATAGAGTGGAGATTTAATTCAGGCACCTTTTCGATTTCAAAAAATGCTTCATCGTGTTCTCAAAATCACAAGGCGAAGAAGTAGTTATAAATGAATTCAATGTCAATTCATTAGAATTTTTTCTATTTTACCAAGTAAAACGTAACCAAAAATTGTGCGAAGTGCGTTGGGACCACCATTTTCCCATGAATAATATCTTTCATCAGAAGATGAGCGAAAATATCTGCGCCGAGTAAAACATCAATATCGTTCGGAATATAATAGCGAGGATCGGCCAATTCTAACTGATTCAAATATGTCCACTGAGAATTATCTAATGGAACAGCAGGAATTTTATCACATATTTTCTGTAAAATGAGTGCATCAACTGTAAATATTAAATCAGTTTCACCAACAGGCTCAATGAAAATTTGAGCGATTCCTTTATTTACAACCTGCGTATTTCCTATCCCATTTATTATTGTTGACGAAACTAACTTAGGAATGTTTAAAGTGGCAAAACATTTCTTCGATATCAGAGATATTTCTGAACCGTAATCTAATAATGCGCGAAATTTCTTGTATGTACCATCATAACATTGTATTTCGACAAGTGCTGTATATAAAATAACAGCGGAAGGCGATTGTCGCTGAACACATGCGGAGAAAGCATTCTCGGGACCTAGGGCAGGTGCCTCTGTGCTAGACCGACCGAGCTCGGTCTTAGCCGCCTGGCAATTTTGATTCGATGCGTGATTATTTTCTCTTTCTAACGAAAGCGGGTTTTCTGAATTTTCATTTTCGAAATGAAGTAGATTTACACTTTCTTGCCGTGTGCAAATCACTCAGACAGGCAAAGCAAAGTGTACGATTTTAACAGAGTGCGTAACGTTCGCGCGGCGTTTTATTCAAATATTGCGAGCAAGAGTAAATTTTGTGGCTTTCACCACATACTAAACATTGTTGCCCTTTAGCGTTTTTGCGTGTAAGAAAATTGTTTGCGGATTTATCAGTGAAAACTTTCGGTTTATTTGGCTTTAAATTTGGTCTTTGAGTGCTATGGCTTGCAGGTATATTACTGAGGCTATTACAATGTGTCTCCAAAAATTGAAATAAAATTCTATAATTCGGAATAGAAGTCGAACCATGATCTTTTTCAAAGGCTCGAGCGGTTTCAGGGTCAATCTCGTGACAATAACATATGCGACAAAACAAAATCGCACTCAATTTCTACGCCCATATTTTTCAAACTTTCCAAATTAATGGAAAACGTGTCCAATAACTTTCGCAACAAAATCGGATTTTCTGATTTAATTGGGGCAAAATTTTCAATCGGAAGCCAATATGCCCGCGCTTGTGCTCGTGGGTTTGTATATCTTTTAACCAATGTTTCATATGCAGTTTGATAGTTTTCTGTGGTTGCTTTGAGATGCTTCAACAGATCTAGCGGAGTACCTGTTAGTGAGGAAATCAAATAATTGAACTTTTCAATGGGTTTGAGGCAGGAATTCGAATGTACCAAGGCGTCAAACATATCCTTGAATCCAGGAAAATCGCGAATGTCTCCAGAAAATTTCTGCAAATCAATTTGTGGCAATTTTATATGCGGAATGTCAAAATTCGTTTTCTCGTTTGTAGCTAACGTGGTATTCAACTGAGACATGGGATCACTCTCAAATAATTCGGCGTAGATAGCCTTAGTATCATAAAACATTTCCATAAAATTAGTTTTCACCTGATCCTCCTCGTCTAAATTATAATCTTTATCAGTAGACAACAGAGCAAAGAATTGAACCATGATATTTTTGAAATTCCTCGTTCAAAAACTCCAGAGAAGTGTAGCGAACTTTAAATTTTGTATATAGCTTCTTATTAATTTGTGCATCAACAGCCAATGTATTTATTACTTTGATCTCATTCAAGCAACTCTGCCTGAGAGCAACCGTTCGGCGTAATTTATCAGACATTCTGAATGAACGAAAATAAACAAAGGAACTCTCGATTGTAAACAATAACAATGTGCGCACCTCTGATCAGGTTCGAGCCCTTAAACCCTGTTTGCGCAGAACTTATCATAGACATGCGACAATGAATTTCAACTCCGTAACAGATTACGGCGGAACAAGAGCATGTGTTCAATCGTGATAAAACCCCCTCAAGATGGCCCGAAATAAGAAAGAAACTAATTCAGCGAAAGTAACAAGAAAATTTTGAATAATTTGCGGTAAATTTCAACGAAATTTTATGCGGATTTTCTGAAAGTTATCAGAATCAACAAATAAAGCGGTTTATACGTATGCGAATGAACGAATCAATGACAGAAAAATTTGAAGAAATCAAAATTTTTTGAAAATTAAGCGAAATTGAAAAAATTGCGGAGAAAAAGGAAAGGGCCTTAATATCCGGCCCGAAGGACCATGTTTTGGTTTAAGAAAAAAGAACAAAAAAAGAATACTTTTCAATAATTAGCGTGCCGGAAGAGATTTAAAGCGGACTGTTTATGCCCTTTCTTCTCTAATGTAAGACTCTTACGAAACAAGATCTAATTGAATGAAAGCCAACGAACCAACGAATTACACTCACCCTCTTGGTCTTCTGGATTTTCCTGGTGTTGGCGAAGGGCCCTTCTGGGATCCAGACTTGACAGCGGTCAGGTTGTCCAAGTCACTTCACACAAAGATGTCCTGTTCTTTTGTTTGCGATTTGGGATAAAGTTTCACTAGTATGCGGTTCAATAGTATTCGGTTTTAATACAGAAGTTCTTGCGATTGCGATAAAGTTAAAAAAAATGCGTTTTCATCATGGAAGTACCTGCGGTGATTTTCTTATTCGAACTGTACTACGTTGCAATTTTCCCCCACATACACATGCGCACGATCATGGTGTAATTAGGGCAACTCGTTGGCTATAATTTTAGTATTATGAACAAAAAAGAGTCGTACATTAATATGAATTCAAATAAAACAACCAATAAAGAAAAATACCCAAATTTTAACTTTAGCAAATTAAAATGAAGCGTGAATACGGAACAGAACGAGTATTCAATAGTGAATACATTTCTGTTGAAACCATTGTATTAAATCGATAGTTTTCAAAATATCCAAAAAAAAACCGGAAAAAAGTCAAATATGTTCAGTCAGTAAGATGTTCATTATTCTTATTTTAAATATCCTGAGCGTAAACCGTTTTTACAACATCGAAGAGGAAGGATGTGAAAAGGTCATGCATCTTTTGGATGTCAAAAATATCATTACAGGGTGTTTTAAATTTTGTGTTGAAAATTGTGATCTTGAATTGGCCATAACTTCTGTTTTTCGAATTAGAACCCTATTTTTTTATAATTTTGTTGGATTCTGCGGTCAAAAATAATGATTATTTTCTCACATGAATATGCTCCTATATTCAATAATTTCTGAGTTATTTGAGATTTTCTGGATTTATGTAGTACGTAGAGTCAAATTCATAAGGATATTCTGTGAGCATAGAAGATAAATCATCCCATTTATAATTCATAAGTGTCAGATAGGTCTTATTGTTAGTCGTTATGAAATTTTTTTATTTCACAAAATGAATCGTTGCTATTCTAATAATGAGATTTTGGATTTATTTCTTATATTGTATTTTTTCAATTGTATACGCAATACACATTCAAATGCACTTAATGATATTGTTTATTTCAAATCCATGGTAGATGACACAAAATGATGAGTATCCAATGAGAAGTATCCCCATTTATTTACAATTTCTGAAAAGATTTTTCAAACTTTCCAAATTTTGAAATGTAAGAGCCCCTAAAGAATACAAAAAAAGGGCAGTTGATGAAATTAGTATTTCGACTCATTTCGAAGCGAATGAGAATTCATCTCTTCAATAGGAAACACATTAAATAGATTCGCTACTTCAGTACACCGAATTATGATTATAAATAAATTATGATAATAAAAATAAAAATACGTTTCAAAACTCAAATTAACAAAATAAATGATCAGGTAAGAGTCTCAATATGGTAACCATTTTGTTCCACACACTTTCGTATACGTCTTGAAACACCTCGGTTAGTCGCTCGCACAATTTCCTTCCCCTTTAGAAAGTGGAAAGCATCATCCACACGCCGTATCAAATCTTCTTTGGTTTCAATAGGAGATTCATAGACTATGTTTTTTATTTTACCCCATAAATAAAAATCTAAGGGAGTAAGATCGGGAGATCCTGGGGACCAAAATAGTGAAGAACGGCGTCCGATCCACCGATTACCAAACATTGCATTCAGTTCTTCAGACACCTCGTGCGAACTATGTGCCGGAGCCCCATCCAATTGATAATATGCGGTAGTCGACATACTCAACGGCAGTTCATCCAAAAACTCAGAAACAAAATTTCTCAGGACTTCCAAAACTTTTTCTGTATTTAAATTTTCTTCATAAATGTAGTACCGCACTTTATTGTTCATCAAAAGAGCAAACACATTAAAACTAAATTTGTTCTGGGGGTTTCTTTGTCTTTTTCTATGAGGATTTTCACTTCTCCAAATGTGGCACTTCTTTCTATTAAATAGTCCTTCATTATTGAATCTTGCTTCGTCTGTCCAAATGATCTTTTTCATAAAATTTTCATCATTTTCAAATTTTTCTAATATTCCTCTACAAAAATTTAACCTTTTTATGTAGTCACCTGGTTCTAATGCATGAACTTTCCCATGTTGTGTTTTTTCAAAATTCGGTGCACTGAATTTCTGTCTAAATCGATTTCATGAGCTGTACTTCGAATAGATTCATTTTCATTCGCTTCGAAATAAGTCAAAACACTCATTTCATTTTCCTCATCATCAACTACCTTTCTTTTGTATTCTTTAGGGGCTCTTACACATCCAAAACTTTGAAAGTTTGAAACATATTTTCTAAAGATCTTCTCCGTCATGGAAGGTAAATGGGGATACTTCTCGTTAAAGGCCTGGCAGGTTCTACTAATAATTCTGTCACATTCACCATGTATATAAAATAGATCCAGAATTTCGTAATTAGAATAACGGTTCATTTTGTTAAATCGAGAAATGAAGAAAACGAATAACAATAACACCTGACACTTGTGAATTATTAACAGATAATTTATCTTCTATGGGTACAGAGTGTTCCCATGGTTTCGAAAGAATATTCATTGAATTATTTTAGATGCAATCAATTGGACTCTACGTATACAATAAATCCAGAAAATCTCAAATAACTCAGAAATGATTGAATTTAGGAGCATAATCATGTGAGAAAACTATCATTATTTTTTACCGCAGAATCCAACAAAATTTCTAATTAGGTTTCTAATTTAAAAAACAGAAGTTATGGCCAATTTAAGATCACAATTTTCAACACAAATTTTGAAACACCCTGTGATGATGTTTTCGAAATCCAAAAGATGCATGACCTTTTCACATCCTTCCTCTTCGATGTTGTAAAAACGGTTTACGCTCAGGATATTCAAAATAAGAATAATGTACATATTACTGACTGAACATATTTGACTTTTTTTCCAGTTTTTTTTTTGATATTTTGAAAACTATTCGATTAATAACATGGTTTTAACAGAAATGTATTCACTATTGAATACTCGTTCATACCAGGAATGGAAAACTTGAAAAAACATTTTTTCGTCGAATTTATTTTCACACCCTGTATAACCGGTAGTTTTTGGGCTTCGAAAATATTTTAGCTCTGTAGACAACTTCGCACAATATCATAATCCCTATTTTCAGATTTCAAATATGTCTAGTTCTCCAGAAACGTCTAATAGGCACTCGAACTTGAGACACCCTGTATAAACTAATGTATTTTTGGCCACTCTTGTCTTACGAGTTACATTGATATAGGGAATATTAGGTACCTGACTTGTTTCCCTAGAGTACTCAAAATTACAATGTTTGGTCAAAAATACCCTCAAATTATTGAGAGCTCGTTCTGATACATCATCCTCCCAATTGGCATTGGAAGAATGATGAGAATAAAATTGTTTATTAAAAGTGCATTCAAGGAGCTCTCGAAATGAGAAGCATCTGGGGAAATATGTCTACCTCCGTGGCTTCTTATAGCCCCAAAAAAATTTTCTAGAGGATCTTGATTAAATGCTATTGTCAAAACATAAGAAAATTTGTTTTGTTAAAAGCATTTTGGACAATCTTAGAAATCCTCTAATTGTGAACACAAAATTTATCAATGAAGGTACTGAAACCAAGCAGTTTTTATTACAATGAAATTTCATTTTCTGAAGATGTTGGATAGACTCTCTCCAAAATTTCATCTGTGGTGATTTTTCAGTCACCCCTTCAGTGGTCTTCCGCTTGGGGCCAATATATTATTGCTGTTCAGGCTATCGAATAGATTGTCCAAAAACAAAATCAGTTCTGCAGTATCGCCAGCTTCCTGTGGTAACTGATTTTCATCTTCAATATCTGTAATAAAAGAAAAAACATTCATGAGTATACCTTACTTACAATAAAAGAAAAACCTAAATTATTAGGAATTAAAATTTTTATAACCGTTTCTGAAAGCAATTTCGCCTAGACAACAATAGATCTATCGAAAGATTGGCCTGAAGAATTAATTAATTAACATTAATTAATTGTGTGAATAGCCCAAAAAATAATTTTATATGAGACCTAAGTTGTTTTAAAAGTTTATCTATATACATTTGTGATTAATTTAAATTTAACATGCTCCATTTAGCAATCCTTTTCATAAGAGACCCAATGGTGTTACTAAATAATTGGGTATAACAAGAAACCCTCATTTTCCTTATTTTACCCCTCTTAACATGTTGATCTGTCAGTTTATGGCAGGTCCTATCTTCCTCCGATGAATCCAGGTCATAAAATTTTTCTATGTATGACCATTTTGCTACCCTTTGTTTGCATTTGTCAAAGAAATGAAGATCTTTAGTCGATAAATTATTTCGCATACCCTTCATCAAATGTGGGGGATTATTTCCCTGTTACCCACAAGAAAACCAAAGTAACGATCTTCCACATTTGCTTTTATGCAAAATTCTCTTCTTTCTCTTATAAGAGAGTTAATAGTAGCTACGTTTGCACCTCTCTGGTCAAACACAGTACACAAAACATTCAATCCAATCTTTTGACATGCCTCAATTGCTTCTTTCAAAATATTCTTCAGATCACAACTCTTCTCAGGGCCACTGCTGAAGGTATGAGAGATTGGTTGCTTCCACTGCTTTCGCAATCCTTTGAGGAGAAAAACTGTAACATGGTCAGCAAGATCTCGCTTGCTTATAGGTCCTGTATCTGGCACTCCCTTGATGATATCCTGCTTAGAATCATATTGCAATGCGGGAGTAATAGACATCTCATCAAACATGAGAATGCAGAACTTCTCATCCTTTGACATTTTTGCTCCTTCAAAGTATGGAAGATTTGAGTATTTATACCTGGTTTCATTGGCATTTTATTCAGGAGGTTTCTCAAGATTTTTCTGGATGGCGAAGTGAAAATTTTTTAAAGTAAATGATACCCCCTTCCACTAATCTTCAAGACTGACAATGCTAAAACTTTGTCATCCAGATCAAATCTTCGACCTTTTGGTTCAGAATGCTGATTTCTTAGTTCTGACATTATAAAATTATACGTTGGTTCAGAAACATAATTCAAAAGTTTATTGAAGTTCTCAGAAGAATTGAGTTCCTCAGCATTTGCCAAACAATCCTTAAATAATGCCACTTTTATCTGCGCTCTTTTTAACCGCCTACACTCTTCAATCAATCTCTTAGCAAGAACACGTTCAGAATCACTCAACTTTGCTTGTCTTCTATAGTACCTGGAATGAATCCAGAACGCGTAACCAATTGTGACATTCCTACGGATCCACTTCTTCCATCATCAGCTTGGACCGTCTAGAGTCACATGGCTCTCCTCGTCATCTGCAGCCACGGCAGGGGTGTCTTGAAATTTATGTGAATCATTATCTGCACAAACTCCTTGAACACTTTGACTCAAGTCATAAGATCCTGTAATGAATTATTAAATGTTTTTACAATTACGATATCACATGTTTGAAATTATCAGAAACCAAACCTTCCAGGAATAAACGATTGAGGAACAGCATTTTTCCAAATAGCTCTATGGTTTATTAATTTTACCTCATCCGTGAAATGCTTGTCACAAACATAATAGTTTCTAATTTGTCTGGATGTTTTACCATCCAAAAAAGGATTCTGAACTTTCTCTAGCCAAAGTTTGAATAATTCTGGCTCCTTATCTGCTCTAGGAAAACGATGGCGTTTACTAAATTTATCTTCACAGTTTGGAACGCAACATTTGCATTTTTCTTCAACTTCTTGAGACATATTGAAACAAAAAATGTCAAAAAACTTGGAGAACTCAGAAGCACTTGTTACATCCACGAGGGATCAAAATAGAAAGGACGAGGTTATGAAAGTATCAACAAAGCAAAAATCGGAGAAGCTAGAGACACCATACGGCGGCAAATTGAACTAATATTATGAACCAATTTTCCTATCTCAGTTTCCACATATGTAATTACTTTATGCACAATACGTCACACTTTTCTATGACGTCATCAAGAGGTTCTCCTTCTCAAGCGAATCGGCCTTATGGTTCGAACGAACGAAGATCGTGACTGTCGACGCAATATGTTCTAAGTGTGGAGTGAAAGGTCACATGGTAACAATATGTGCGAACAACAACAAGAGGAGTTATTTTGCAAATTCAATGAATCGGGGAAATAAAAATGATGGAAAACAACATTTCTCAGAACTTGACTCAGATGAATTATGCCCGTTAACAAATTTTCAAGGGTAATACCACTAGAGGTGAGAATTTTTTGGGAATTATGCGTTTAAATTTCACGAAACAAAGTTATCCTTATACCACGAGCCGAAGGCGAGTGATTTTTCGGGATCACTTTGTTGAGTGGAATTTGTATAATTTTCAAAAAACGACAAAGTGTTCTCAAAAAACATTCGAATCTCGTGTGGTATTTGGCAACATCATTCAACAATATAAATTAATCGAAATAAAAAATAGTTTTTTATTCAAAAATAACCACATAGAAGCATAACAACAAATTATTCATCTTTATTCTCAAAATAATAATTATTGATGGTACAATTATTACCTATACACATTACGAGTATTATTTTCGAATGATGAAGTAGATACTGATGTTGTTTCTTGAAGGACATTTTTTTCATTCCTTATGGCTGTGATTATTTTTTTGTGATGTTGTTGGTTCAGTTGGAGAAACGGTTTCACTGACGCTGCAGGAGAATGGCCTGTTATCTTTATCCGCTGTTTCTCGCCAATCCCTGCTTTGGCTAATTGGCTGACAGCAGTAGCTCGATGGGAGTGGTTGGTTATCTTCGACTTGGTTGTGTTCATGCCAATAAGTTCTGCCGATTCTTTTGTCCATTTAGCTATCGTATTGGGACCGACTGGGGAGTTTTTGAACCATGAACCATATTTCCAATTCTTATGCGTAGTAAGGAATAGTTTTTAGTGGTTATGTCTGCAGTTCTTTTGGATACAAGTAGCTTATATAACCTCACCGGGCAAATAACTTTTTCAATATTGTGAGTCAGCCATTTCGTTACCAGACATTTTTGGGCACCACCTTGTCCTGTTTTAGAAAATATCGGATTGTAGGCAATTCTGCCCGTGAGATTACCATCGTTTTCAATTTCGAATTGGAAATGCGAAATTAGGCATGATGAACACTCTCCTCCGCGCCAAGCAAGCTCCAATGCAGCAATAAAATAAAATAAATTGTTTCCAAATGTAGGATCTTGACTTCATTGTATTAAGCGGCATACTTTTCTCCACACTTTCCTCAATTGAAGTAATATTACAATTCCCAAAACGTTTCATTTTTATCTACTTAATGGTAAAATACGAAAATAAACTGACAGAACTGCCAAATGTGCTGTTGAAGTTATCGCTAACAACTGCTTGTTTATCGTAACCATGACGACCGCTACTTCCACCAACGGCCAAACCTATCCGGACGTATTAATATTCCTATGCAAATTAGGCATTTGATAAAAACAAATTTCTAAAAGTGAAAACACTGTGAGGTTGAGTATTTTCAGATACAGTTTATTTCTATTGGTCCGTTTTCAAAAATTGAGCAATTTCATTGGACGATGTAGTATAGTGTTGAATTATCATACTAACGTAAACAAACCATTTTTTATTGATATTCTAATTGATACCGCAATTGATAGTGGCGTAGGTGTTTCCGATATATCTAAGACATTTTTCTATGACAATTTCCGTCATCAAATTTTAAGAAAATCTTGTAAGAATTTACATTCATATAATGTTAGTCAGCTTATGATATTAGGAGCAAGTTATTTTGAACTTAGTTACAATAATCATACTAAGAAATTAGATATATACGTAAATTAAAATGGTGGGCGTCCTCTTTTAGGTCGTGATTTCATGAGACTTTTGAATCTGGAAATAATCCCAATCAATCAAATTATTGATTATGAAACATGGCTTCATGAAAGATTTATAGATCTTTTTAGCTTAGGTCTAGGTAAATTTAATGAAGACACTGTCATCATTAATTTGAAGGCGCATAAAATAGCCAATAGTCATTGCCAATGCCATATGCAATTAATAAAAATGTTGAAATTGTGTTTTGATTTTAGAAAAAGGAATAATTTTCAATAATTAGCGTGCCGGGAGAGAATGAAAGCGGACTGTATATGCCCTTTCTTCTAATGTAAGACTCTTACGAAACAAGATCTAATTGAATGAAAGCCAACGAACCAACGAATTACACTCACTTTTTGGTCTTCTTGGTTTTTCTGGTGTTGGCGAAGGGCCTTTCTGGGATCCAGACTTGACAGCGGTCAGGTTGTCCAAGTCACCTCACACAAAGATGTCCTGTTCTTGTGGCGCGAATTGTGATAAAGTTTCACTAGTATGCGGTTCAATAGTATTCGGTTTAATACAGAAGTTCTTGCGATTGCGATAAAGTTCAAAAAATATGCGTTTTCAACATGAAGTACCTGCGGTGATTTTCTTAGTCGAACTGTACTATGTTGCAATTTTTCCCCACATACACATGCGCACGATCATGGTGCAATTAGCGCAACTCGTTGGCTATAATTTTAGTATTATGAACAAAAAGAGTCGTACATTAATATGAACTCAAATAAAACAACCAATAAAGAAAAATACCCAATTTTTAACTTTATCAAATTAAAATGAAGCGTGAATACGGAACATACTCCCCTCCCCAAAAGGGGCTAATGAACCTTTTTCCCAAAAAATAATAAAATATAATTAAATTAAAAAAAAAAACTTTATGTCAATGAAAATTGATTGACACATGCGCTCGTTCATCAGAAATCATACTCAGAAACCCCAATTATGAACGCGAATAAAATCATCCAAGAGGCAAAGGACTCAACTTGATCAGAGCGTTTTAGTATACCAGTTTTAGTTTTCACGTCAGCGACTCTAGCGATTCCGTCGTGACCAGGTGTAAGAGAGAATTATTCGTCCCATCTCCCATTTCAAAGGAGGCAAGTTGTCGTTTTTAATTAATACTAAGGCGCCTTCCTTGGGCATGTTAGTGGATTGTAACCACTTACTGCGCTGTTGCAACGTGTGTAAATATTCATTTTGCCATCTTCGCCAAAAATGATTCTGTAAATGTTGAACCAATTGCCATCTTTTCAAACGATTGACATTAGCGTTTTCATCAAATTCATCCGGAATAGCACTCAAAGGTTCCAATCTTAGGAAGTGTCCGGGTGTCAAAACCGACAAATCATTCGGGTCCGAGCTTACAGGCGTAAGCGGTCGCGAATTTAGAATTGCCTCTATTTGTACGAGCAGAGTGTAAAACTCTTCGTATGATAGAACTTGCTCCCCTACAACTCTTTTGGGTGAGATTTCACCGATTTTATACCGGCCTCCCAGAGTCCACCCATACTCGGCGCGTTTCCTGGTAGAAAATGATGGGTAACAGATTCAGATTCGGCGCATTTTTCGTTAGTGAAATCAACTCTCTACTAGCACCTACAAAGTTGCTTCCGCGATCTGAATAAAGGTGCGAACATCGCCCTCTACGTGATACAAACCTACGTAAGGCTGCAATAAATACCTCAGTACTCAAATCCGATGCCAACTCCAGGTGAACTGCCTTTGTCGCCATGCAAACAAAAAGGCATATATATGCTTTAAAGTTTTAACCCCACGATGGCGGCTCATAGTAATAAACACGGGACCTCCAAAGTCCAATCCCGTATGAGCAAACGGTTTTGCTTTAGAAATTCTAACGAGTGGCAAATTGCCCATAATCGGTTGGGATAAAACAGGATTTGTTCTCAACATTTTACGCATTTCGAAATGATCGAACGAATAGCTTGTCGGGCGGATAAGATCCAAAATTGTTGCGAAATCAAAAAACTTAGAGTACCTAAGCCAGCATGTAAATATTTTTATGAAAAAATTCAACTATTAATTCTACTAGTCTACATTTTTGCGGAAGTAGCACTGGATGTTTTCTGTCATAAGCGATATCAGAATAGGTCAATCTACCCCCTACCCTTATAATTCCGGTGGGATCAATAAACGCATTCAATTTTTGAACGGTTTTGGAAATTTTCTGCTCTCGAATATTTCAGAAAAATACACCATTTGCGTTCTTTTATCAAGAATCAAAACAGCCCTATTTAATTCAAGTAGCGATATGGCTTCACTATTCCTAGAACTTTCTTTTTTACGAGGCAAAACGCATTACGTAGCATAAGACGCGTTGAATAAAAGAAAATTTGAGAAATCTGTCATCAAATCATCCAGAAAATTCTCATCTTTCACGGAAATAAAAACTGAACGACAGAAGTTCTTCCTGTGTCTCAAAATATGTGTCATCTACTGAATTATTAAATGAGCGCAAGAACTCTGGTCCTTGAAACCAGCGCTCATGAGTACTAAGTTCTGACGGAAAAAGGCCGCGAGAAGCTGGATCTGCTGAGTTCTCGCATGACTTTACATAATACCAGGAAGAAAATGGGACTTTTTCCTGTATGAAAGACACTCTGTTTGCTACAAATGTATGCCATCTATTTGGTAATGAATTTAACCAAGCCAGTACAATTTTGAATCGGTATAAGCTTTGACACAATGAAAATTTACCTTTTTATGGAAAACCTTTTTACCCAGTCTAGAACCTTAGTCAGGAGAACTGCTCCACACAATTCCAGTCGAGCAATTGACAACTTTGCAGAACAAGGGCAACTTTCGATTTGCTACACACAAAAAATGTATCGATATGTGTTTCGTTACTAATCACCCTACAATAAATTACCGCACTGTAACCTCGTTCAGTGGCATCGCAGAATCCGTGCAATTCCACAAAACTATTGATAGGAACATTAATGAGACAAGCGATTCGTAAATCCCTTAATAAAGGTAGTTCGCTCTTGTATTTGGTCCAAACCCGTAGTATTTCACTCGAAGGAATTTCATCCCAGGCCAACCCTGCTAACCACATTTTCTGAATAAGGTACTTGCATAAAAATGTTATTGGTGCTAAAAGTCCAAGAGGATCAAAGATTCTTGCCAACTCTGATAAAATATTACGTTTAGTGCAAGGTCGCTCGATGGGCTCAACAATGAATTGAAAATAGTCTTGTTTGGGTTCCCAAATAAGTCCGAGAACCTTATTTGATGTTTTACCTTCGCGATCGAGTGAGTAGGTGTTCGATGAAATTTGATCCTGAGGCAAGGAGTCCAAAAATTCTTGGCTATTGCTAGACCATTTACGTAAATGAAATCCACCCTTTTGGAGAACTGAAATCAACTTTTCCTTCAAATTTAGAGCGGTTTCTAAAGAATCACTACCAGTACAGATGTCATAAATGTAGGTTTCCTCCTTCAAAGCGTTCGAAGCCAAAGGACTAATAAATGTGACCTTCATCTTCTACAAGTTGGTGTAGAACTCTTAAGGCAAGGAAGGGAGCACAATTAAATCCGAAACACAAGGTTTTGATTCTTAAATCCATCACATCATGTTCAGGAGAAAAGCGAAATAGTAGACGTTGATAATCTCTATGTACGGGTCAACTAAAATTTGCCGGTACATTTGTTTAATATCTGCAGTGAAACAAATAGTATGTAAGCGAAATTTCAACAGAAGTGTAGCTATATCGGTTTGCAATTTATTTCCAACGTACAAACAATCGTTAAGTGACTTGTTATTAGGCATCTGAGCCGAAGCATTAAAAACAATGCGTAATTTTGTGGTAGCATGATCTGGACGTAGAACTGCGTGATGGGGCAAATAAAAAAATTATTATCATTTTCTTGCGGAGGTTTTACAATTTCCATTTGTGATAAGTCAAGGTATTCCTTAATAACCTCGCAGTATTGTTTATATAATTCGGGTTTTCGCAGGAGACGACGTTCCAATGAAATGAATCGTTGCAAAGCGATTGAACGGCTTTATGGAAATAGTGGGTTTTCTTCTTTAAATGGAAGGGGAACTACGTACCTTCCTGAATCGGTGCGATAAAAATTATATCTAAAAATATTTTCACAATTTGGATCTATAGAGTGGAGATTTAATTCAGGCACCTTTTCGATTTCAAAAAATGCTTCATCGTGTCCTCAAAATCACAAGGCGAAGAAGTAGTTATAAATGAATTCAATGTCAATTCATTAGGATTTTTTCTATTTTACCAAGTAAAACGTAACCAAAATCACTGTGCGAAGTGCGTTGGGACCACCATTTTTCCCATGAATAATATCTTTCATCAGAAGATGAGCGAAAATATCTGCGCCGAGTAAAACATCAATATCATTCGGAATATAATAGCGAGGATCGGCCAATTCTAACTTATTCAAATATGTCCACTGGGAATTATCTAATGGAACAGCAGGAATTTTATCACATATTTTCTGTAAAATGAGTGCATCAACTGTAAATATTAAATCAGTTTCACCAACAGGCTTAATAAAAATTTGAGCGATTCCTTTATTTACAACCTGCGTCTTTCCTATCCCATTTATTATTGTTGACGAAACTAACTTAGGGATGTTTAAAGTGGCAAAACATTTTTTCGATATCAGAGATATTTCTGAACCGGAATCTAATAATGCGCGAAATTTCTTGTAAGTACCATCATAACATTGTATTTCGACAAGTGCTGTACATAAAATAACAGCGGAAGGTGATTGTTGCTGAACACATGCGGAGAAAGCATTCTCGGGACCTAGAGCGGGTGCCTCTGCGCTAGACCGTCCGAGCTCGGTCTTAGCCGCCTGGCAATTTTGATTCGATGCGTGATTATTTTCTCTTTCTAACGAAAGAGACATGCGACAATGAATTTCAACTCCGGAACCGTTAGAATATTGAGTTTATTATGTATATTTATGAACTGGATTCACTATGAATAAAACACTATATAGATAACACTTTATGTTTAATTGAAGGATTATTGTATAATCAACATTTACACGAATACTTATATCTCTTATCATATCTACGAATAACTGCGAAGTAAGTTCTAAAACTGGAGGGAAATCTGCATCTGTCTACGTGACGTCATGCTGCGTAGGAACTACTGCACATATGATCCATTCTTCAACGCTCCCTTCTCGTCGGTGATATTTGAATCTTCAGTTCAAATATTGCTGACGAATCACTTTCATGCTTCCTTTTAAAATACCTATTTATTGTCAAATAATAAACTTACTTTTGATAAGAGTCTTATATTGTTTCATCACCTCCTTTATTCCTTCAACCTAAATAATTCTACATAAAATACTTTACCTTCTGTTATCTAAAAAAAAACACATTAACTGCATTATCTTCTTTATTAACAAAATAAACCTTCTTTAACAACATTATCTTCTTTATAAATAAAATAAACCTTCTTTAACAACATTATCTTCTTAATTGTTAATGAACAACATATTTTCATTATTATAAATCAACATTATCATCTTCTTTATTAATAAAATAAAGCTACTTTAACAACATTATCTTCTTAATTGTTAATGAACAACATATTTTCATTATTATAAATCAACATTATCCACTTTGCATTATTAAGTAATAGAAATCTACATTGCTCCTTAAAAAATAACTTCATTTCCCATGTCCTTTGTTTATTCAAAGCTATCTTCATTTTCTGCTAGAAAAAATCATTCAGAATTAGTTTCCTTCAAGACTACATTTTTGAATTCATTAAATTTAAGATTGCCTAGGGTTTTGTCAAAGCATCTGCTAATTGATTCTTAGTACTGACCCACTTAATAATTATGTTTCTTTTTGATACCTCAAATCTAATATAGTGAAAACACAACTTCACAATATGTTTCAATGTTTGAGAATCCTCTGACTTTGCAATATTAATTGCAGCTCTATTGTCTTCATACATTATTGGAATAATATCCATCTGAATAAAACGCTTTTACATTTCTCTAATACTAACTACTTCTTTACACCCCAATGACATGGCAATATATTCTGCTTCTGCAGATGATAAAGCTACATGTGTTTGTTTCTTAGTTCATGAAAATTACATCATCAAACAGTTTTATTAATATTCCACTTGTTGATCTTCCATTCAGATCACCAGTCCCCAAAGATGCATCTACATAGCATTCTAAGTTTCTTCCTATACCTCTGTACTCTAAGCCAAAGTTTATGGTTCCTTTCAAATATCTGAATATTCTTTTAACTTTCATCCAATCTTCAAAGGTGTAATTATTTTGTTTCCTGCTTAACACATTAACAGCGTATGTTATGTCAGGCCTAGTTCCACTTGATAGGTATAGTAAACTTCCTATTGCTTCTCTGAAAGGAAATTCCTTTTGGACAAATGTTCACTTTCCATTCCTCCTTCTGTTCTGTTTCTCTGGTCACCATTGGGGTACTGACTGGTTTACTAGCGAGCATATTAAAATTTTTCAACATTTTTATAATAAACCTTTTTTGATGTAAATATATAGTTCTGCGTTCTCTATCTCTTTTTTATTTCTATGCCCAGAAACTTTTCAGGACATCCCAAGTAAGTCATTTCAATTCTTTTTGCAGGTCATTTTTAATTTGATTAAGTTTATTTTTACAGTTACTGGCAATTAAAATATCATCCACATACAATAACAAAATAACAAATTTTTTTTTCCTCCATATAAATAAACATGATTGTAGAGGATATTTTTCCAAATGTAATTTACTCATTGTCATTTGGAACCTCTCATACCATCTTTTTGGACTTACTTTTAATCCATATAACGCTTTTTCTAACCTACAGACATGTTTTGTCTGAGATCATTCCCTCCTTCATATCCCTCAAGTATTTCCATGAATACCTCCTTTTCTAGCACTCCGTTTAAAAAGGCTGTTTTCACATCTAGCTGATGTAATTCTAAATCATATTTATTTGCAATTATTAAAAGAAATCTTACATCTGACAGTCTTGCCACAGGAGCATAAACTTCTCCTACATCATAATCATTTGTGTCAGCATAGCCTCTTATTACCAGTCGAGCTTTGTACCGTATCTCATTATTAGGTTCTTCTTTCTTTTTGAATATCCACCTTGTAGTCATTATAGACTGATTTTTGGGTACTTGATTTCGTTCCATTTCTCTTATGAGAATTATACTCAGATTCTATTGCTGACAACCATTCGTTCTTTTCTTTTTACTGTCAATGGCTTGAACATAGTTCAGAGGTTCATCAACTTCAGAAACATTGCCACTTATATGTTCCATACTTTCACCTATTAGAGCAGTAAAAGATTCTCTAATATCATTCACACTACCTTTTTCTGTAATTCTTTTGGATGCAGATCTTCGGTGAAGAAGTCCGATCCTATTTCATTTACATCGACTTGTGGATCATTGATTACATTCTGCTTATTGTCTTTATTAAAATAATCCCCATACGTTTTAGACTCAATGAACTCTTACATGTTTACTTTTTAATTAATTTTCCACTTTCTGGTTCAATAAGGGTATAATATGTGTCTCCACATGCTATTAGGAAAGCTCTGTTTCCTCTTTCTGAGAATTTTCTTTTATTGTTGGGTCTAGAACAAATCCTACACTTCCAAATCTTCTAAAGTATTTTATGGTACATCCTTTACCTGTAATCATTTCAAAAGGTATTTTGAAATTGATTCTACTTTTAGGTGTTCTGTTATATATACTTAAAATAAACTGTAGAGCATGAGCCCATAGTTGCTGTGGAAATCCAGAATCTATGATTACACTTCTTATTTTTTCTTGTAGTTCTCAGTTGAACCTTTCAGCTGTACCATTAAGATTTGGAGTATATGGTGGAGTGAGTTCCAGCACAATTTTCTCTTTCCGGAGAAATTCCTTCATGTTTTCAGTACAATATTCTGTACCGTTATCTAGCCTTAAAAACGTTATTTTTACATTCTCACCCTTTAAAAAGTCTAGCATTCTCCATCATTTTGCCAAGAGCAATATGTACTTCTTTCTTATCTACCATTGGATATGCCCAAGCATATCTGGTATAATCGTCCACAAATGTTATTATATATCTTGAGCTATATTTATATGTACATGGTGATATGGGTCCCATGACATCTGTATGAACAAGTTTGAGTGGCTCATTGTATTGATACCTTTTTGTATTACTAGGTTGTCGAGTAATTTTGCTTTGGCACAGACTTCACAATCAGTGATTGCTTTTGTGAATTTTACACCTTTTAGTTCTGGGATCAACTTTGCTGCCTTCTCTAAATAACTTTTAGACACATGCCCCAATCTATAGTGCCATAACAAACCAATATCATTTTTCAAACTTTCTACTTTTCTACTATTTAATTGTTGAATGTCATTTAATTCCATTTCACTCACAGTTTTCAAATACTTCTGTAAAGTATCTGTGTCATTTATTTCTTCATATGAAATTTGCCTTTGTGAGTTCGTTTCATCCATTTCTTCATATGTTATTTCATTTTCTACATTATCTTCATTACCAATTTCTTCATATTCTATTTCATTTTCTACTACATTTTCATCTACAGTGTTGCATGTGTTGATACTTTCAATACTCCCTTCCTTCTCAATAACCTTTACTCTTTTTGTTTTATCTTCTACGTTCTGATAAAAGCCTTCTATTCCTCCTTTATTCGTTATTTTTGGATTGACTAGGTCAAAATTTAACCACCAAAATTTACCATCATATTTACCAGTTTTAATGATATCTTTTGTATTTTCATTTTGCAACTTTATATGGTTTTTATTTATATTTATTTGAATACCTTTATCGACAAGTTTTCTGATGGAAAATAAATTTTGAGATAAGTTTTTAGAATACAAGACATTATTCAGTTTAATTATTTTACCATTATTTCCTTTTAGCCATAATTGTCCCCTTACATTCTATTTTTAAATCTGCTTCACTATTTGCACTTTTAATTGTTCCTCCATTATTTATACTACAAATATTTGTCAGTTTATCTAACTGATTCACCATATGTTCTGTAGCCCCTGTATCGGCTATAAATTTTATATTGGACTCACCTGTATTTTGATTTTCTTCCTTGTGTAGATAGTTGGCTTCCCCACTTATTGTTTCATCTTCGTTTACGGCCATGAAGACACTCACTTCTTTTCCTTGGGGGTTGGTCGTTTTTACTCTCTTATACATTTGATCATTTCTTTCCTTGTACTGCCCTCGAGTTCCTCCCCGAACTCTTGGATTTCTGATACCTCTTGTAACTGTTCCTCTGTATGCACCTCTTCCTCCTCTTGAATAAGCAGCTCTTCCTCTACCACCACGATAGCCTACTTTATTTCTACCACGGTATGCTGGTTTAGGACATGTAGCTGCTTCGTGGTTGTCAGTCAGCTCTCGACAATTATAACAAATCTGTTTAGTGTTTTGCACTCTCTGCTGAAGTGATTTGGTTTGCCACACTTGTAGAATACTCTACTTTTGTTTGTTGAACTGACATCTACTTTCTTTCTTTTATGTCTGCATTCAGAGCTTGACCTTCATTAGCTCTTTCTTTCGTTTCTTTCTCTTCCTTCTTCATTTATTAATAGAGATTTTAGCTCATCAAAAGACAGTTTTTCACCTGATGCATCATATTTTCTGATTAGCTCAGGATAGCTGTTATCAATAGCCATGAGGAAATTTTCTATAACTTCTTTTTTCTGCCAGAGGTTCCCAAATGCTTCTACTTTACTTTTGGAGGTCTTCAAATCTCACTATGAAGTCCACTGCATTTTCATGATTTTTCGCAAAGTTTGCGGAATTCCATGTTCTTTAGCAGAAAATTTTGAAGATGACATTGTAAGTTTTTAATATTCTCTACTTTCGTTATTATGTCTCCTGCAGTTTTCAAGTGACACACCACTTTCCTGTAGTTGTCATCAAGTCTACTTAATAGATATGAGATAGCAAATCCCATTCGCTTTGCATTTTCTTCTTCCGATAGTGTAGGTCTTGGCAATTTACTATTCAGAAGGTATTCATAACCAAATGATTTAAATTCATTTTCGACAACTGTCTTCCACACATTGAATGGTGTATCTTTATCCAATATGGACGGTGGATTTCCAGCTACTTTAGGGGTAGACTTCATATTGAGGACTTCTTTCAATTCTTTTATTTGTGATTGCAACTTTTCCACTTCTTGCTGCATATTATCTGATTTATCAGGTTCCATTTTCTGAAAGATATTACTACTTATTCCAACTTCAATAAAATGGTTTTAATTAGATGGTTTTTTTATTAATTCCTTGAATTCATCCAAACTTAATACTTTCTGTTTTTGAAAGATATTACTACTTATTCAAACTTCAACAAAATGATTTTAATTTGATGGTTTTTATTCATTCCTTTAATACATTCAAACTTAATACTTTCTATTTTTGAAAGATATTATAATACTACTTATTCAAACTTCAACAAAATGATTTTAATTTGATGGTTTTTTTTTTTATTCCTTTGATTCATTCAAATTTAATACTTTCTTTTTAAGAACTACTTTATTCAAACACTGCTTAATGCTACTTAGGATATCTACTTATTTTTTTGATAAGTACATGTACATTTAATTTACCAACTTACTACCATTTGAGTTAATACTTTCTCCTTAGAACTACTTTACTTATTACATTTTCAACTACGCTTTCACCTTTAACCAACATTCGACTTATATTATCTAAATACCAAATTTTTTTACCTTAATTTAGCAGCAGGTTTGTTCTGTGCTTTTTTGTCCCTTTTTTTCATCTACTCTATCTCCTTTATCTACTTTAACGACTTTCTTACTTAATTAATACACTCAATGGTTTTACTGGACATTAAAACTTCTAGCATGCAATATTATTGGCCTTAATTAATTTCTATCGACATATTTTTCTACCTACTTTTCACACCGGTTTATTTTTAATTCTCTCTTGCCCAAGGCACCTCCACCACGTTAGAATATTGAGTTTATTATGTATATTTATGAACTGGATTCACTATGAATAAAACACTATATAGATAACACTTTATGTTTAATTGAAGGATTATTGTATAATCAACATTTACACGAATACTTATATCTCTTATCATATCTACGAATAACTGCGAAGTAAGTTCTAAAACTGGAGGGAAATCTGCATCTGTCTACGTGACGTCATGCTGCGTAGGAACTACTGCACATATGATCCATTCTTCAACAGGAACAGATTACGGCGGAACAAGAGCATGTGTTTAATCGTGATAAAACCCCTCAAGATGGCCCGAAATATGAAAGAAACTAATTCAGCGAAAGTAACAAGAAAATTCTGAACAATTTGCGGTAAATTTCAACGGAATTTTATGCGGATTTTCTGAAAGTTATCAGAATCAACAAATAAAGCGGTTTATACGTATGCGAATGAACGAATCATTGACAGAAAAAATTTGAAGAAATCAAAATTTTTTGAAAATTGAGCGAAATTGAAAAATTGCGGAGAAAAAAGGGCCCGAAGGACCATGTTTTGATTTTAGAAAAAGGAATAATTTTCAATAATTAGCGTGCCGGGAGAGAATGAAAGCGGACTGTATATGCCCTTTCTTCTAATGTAAGACTCTTACGAAACAAGATCTAATTGAATGAAAGCCAACGAACCAACGAATTACACTCACCTTTTGGTCTTCTTGGTTTTTTCTGGTGTTGGCGAAGGGCCCTTCTGGGATCCAGACTTGACAGCGGTCAGGTTGTCCAAGTCACCTCACACAAAGATGTCCTGTTCTTGTGGCGCGAATTGTGATAAAGTTTCACTAGTATGCGGTTCAATAGTATTCGGTTTTAATACAGAAGTTCTTGCGATTGCGATAAAGTTAAAAAATATGCGTTTTCAACATGAAGTACCTGCGGTGATTTTCTTAGTCGAACTGTACTATGTTGCAATTTTTCCCCACATACACATGCGCACGATCATGGTGCAATTAGCGCAACTCGTTGGCTATAATTTTAGTATTATGAACAAAAAGAGTCGTACATTAATATGAACTCAAATAAAACAACCAATAAAGAAAAATACCCAATTTTTAACTTTAGCAAATTAAAATGAAGCGTGAATACGGAACAAATTGAAATCCGAAGATTAAGAGCTTCATACTTTATCAGATAAAATTGAACCAGTGTCAAATACAAGATCACGTAGAAATGTATCTGAATTTAAATCTATTTCATTTGTCCCCAGCTTAGCTATATATTCGAATGGACGAGAAAATGCCAGAATGCTTTTCAAGAAATCAAAATGTTACTCAGTTCAACTAGAGTTCTAGCTCATTATGATACAAAATTACTTTTTTTTTGCTTATTTTCAACAGGTAATAGGTCTAGAGTAGAAATAAAACCAGTTCTTCAAACAAGGCCTACTAGTTTCGGCTTCTATCTGAAGTCTTCCTCAGGGCACTATAAATGTACACCTTATATTTTGAAATTTTCTTGGTGAATGAATTACAATTTAAAGATTTTTTTCATCAAATAACACTTAAATAACAAAATTCAAATTTTGAAACAATCTTTAAAATTTTATATCAGTTTATAGTTTCTATTTCATCACATAAAGCTGAAATAATGAGAATATGAAACTTATAGAATAATAGATTCGACCAACACGAATTAATTAAGAATGAATATATTGAACAATAGTGAATTACTAACAGATATTTAGCCTTAACACGGTTCCTCAGTCAGGAAATTCCTCATTTATGTGTGTGTTTTTTTTCAACTTGTTAGTTTTGAGTAATCGTCAATATAGTATTTTATTATTATTCAATATATTCATTCTTAGTTAATTCGTGTTGGTCAAATTAGTCAATTATTCTATAAGTTACTTATTCTCATTATATAAGCTTTATTATATGAAATAGATAGCTGAAACTATAAACTGTTTGAACAAACTTTAGAAGAAATTCAAAAGATTGTTTCAAAATACAAATTTTGTTATTTATGTGTTATTTGATGAAAGAAATCTTGAAATTGTAATTCACTCACAAAGAAAATTTTAAAATATAATTTGTACATTTATAGTTCCCCGAAGAAGGCTTCAGATAGAAGTCGAAACTAGTAGGCCTTGTTTGAAGAATTGGCTTTATTTCTACCCTAGACCTATTACCTGTCAAAAATAAGCAAATATTAAGAACATAGATCTAAAATCATCATCATACAAAATTACCATTGAAATTGACAACTGATGCAAGTCCACATGGAAGGCTACGAGAAAAAAGATCATCGTTACTGCGAGATGTAGAATTTTACGCTACATTTAGGTCAGATAATCTTTCTAGGATTAGAAACGATTTGACTGGCACCTACAGAAGGGAGATGAAGAAAGCTGAAATTTCTTATCTTGTTATCTTGATGGGAAAATAAAGCGGTCAAATAATAAATGTTAAACTGGTTGGCAGTTAGTAAATGACCTTATAACCGATACAAAGACTTCTTCTCCTATAGGAATAGCTCCAGATATATTCAAACATTATTTCTCCACAATTCCTAAGGAAATAGTCACATCTCCCCAGAACTAATATAAAATTTCATGAATCTTCAAAAAACAAGTGACGCCGGATGTCAAGTTCAGGTTTCATGAGATAGGTGGCAATAGAGTACGAGAAGTAGTGAAACATTAGAAAAATAGCAAAAGTTTATGTT
>JARTUT010000095.1:0-85384 GCA_030674115.1 Micraspis discolor | reverse complement strand
ACATCGAACCTCTTCAACCATTTGTCATAATTATCCAGTATACGATTAATGTCTTCTCTTTCTGGCATTGGTTTAACTAAATTAACTACTTCTTCACCCAGATTATTTAAATTTTCTAAATAACAGTCTTATGCATAATAACTGCACCATTCGGAACATTTCTACATGTATCAATGGGTTTGTAAAAATTCTAAACATTTTACGCTGACGCAAATTTGATTGAGCTTATTTATTATTTCCCAAAATTCATTACATTATTCAAATATTATCTCAAAGGTGTCCTAAAACTGCCTTGAGGGAAAGAATTGCGCATATTTATGAGGTATACCGGTATGAAATGAGCGTTTTTTTTGTAAAAATAAAACACTAATTATTAATGGGAAATTGAAAACATTTCATTCAAGGTATTGGCCCTTGTTTTCTACATATTTTGACCACCTTCCTGGCAATTTGCGGATACCACGCCAATAAAATTATTCGAATTTTAAATGCAAACCAAGCAGACACCCACCCAATTTTCGACATCCGAATGCTGCACAACCAATGCGTGTCCCATCGATGAAAACAAATGGTAGTCGGAAGAAACCAAGTCTGGTGAACACGGCGGGTGGGATAGCAGTTCCTAGCCAAGTGTTTTATAGTATCCTGAATCCGTTTTGCTTTGTATGCGGGTGCGTTGTCATGGAGCAAAATTACCTTGCCGTGTCTTCTGGCCCATTCTGGTCGTTTCTCGATCAATGCATGGTTCAAATTGATCATTTGTTGTCGGTTGCGATCAGTATTAACGGTTTGACTAGGTTTTAGGAGCTCGTGATACACCCCACCTTTCTGGTCTCACAAAACACACAGCATTGTCTTCTTGTTGAATCGATCTGGTTCTGTAGTCGATGTTGATGGTTGTCCTGGATTAACCAATGATGTTTTCCGGTAAGTTTCCTAAAATAAACCCAATTTATATCGCCAGTAACATTCCGATGCAAAACCAATTTTCTTTCTTGTCTTTGAAGCAAAATTTCACAAGTGTTTTTTCGGTTTTCCATTTGTCTTTCATTCAATTTATGTGGCACCTATTTTTTACACTTTTGGATCTTTACCATAGTTTTTAAATGGTCAGAAATTGTTTGTTGTGCAATATTTGACATTTCTGCTATTTGCTATTGATTCATAGTTTCATCTCCATCCAATATAGTTAGCAATTCGGCGTTTTCAAACTTTTTTGGTGGTCTTCCATATTCTTAATTTCTCACATCAGAATCATTATTTCTGAACCGTTGAAAGCATCTTTTGCATGTTGCTTCTGATAGAACATGATCACCTTATGCCTCGACAAGCATTCGATACGACTCTGCAGCACTTTTCTTCAAATGAACACAAAAAATTGATGCTTTGCGCAAATCATCACTTTCTGGTACAAAATTCTTCTTTTTTAACATGACGAACAAATATGATGTTGCCTGTTCAATGACGTGATATATACTAAATATGTTTCACAGATGTCATGGCAAAAAATAATAAAAGCTCGTTCACAACAAATGTGCCATATCGAGACATTTGTATCTTGACGCTCACTTCATATCGGTATACTTGGTATATTGGTAAAACCTAATTATTTATTCTTGTCATTATTTTTAAATTTGTTCATATATTTTATCAACCCGAATCACGTAATTTAAACAATTCTCCCATTGATAAGCCACAAAGTATCAAAAACCGTAATATTCGCCAAATCTTATAACTCCTTGAAATTTCTCTAAACCAAAAGAGAAAAGGATAATCATTAAACACTCAAACGTTGGGCGCACAAAAATTATGTTTATATTTCAGAATAACTGCAATTATTAATCCACCGATCAGATAAGAACAAACCTATTCGCGGACCGTGATCGCCACCTTATGGCTTACGCATTAACGGTTATACGACATACAGATTGAGATTTACTCCGATAGATGGACCTAGAATGAAAGTAGCATAACTGTATCTTTTGAATTTATAACTATATATATATATATTTTTTTTTGAACAATATTTAGTTAGTAAACAATAAAGCATATAGATCAGGGGTAAGTGACGGGGTGTGTCATACAATTCGACGTATGACATGAAAGCCTAGGGAGAAAACCCCAGTAAAAAAAACCCTGGCTCCCTGCTTGAGTGTGAAAGTACAAAAATAATCTGAAATATATTAGAGTGGTCTTCTATTGATGTTATTCTTTAAATGAAATGAGTGTTATATCGCAACCTTCCCTAACTATGGATGATGATTCCCCTTTGAATGGGTTCCATAG
This sequence comes from Micraspis discolor, assembly GCA_030674115.1. Taxonomy (NCBI): domain Eukaryota; kingdom Metazoa; phylum Arthropoda; class Insecta; order Coleoptera; family Coccinellidae; genus Micraspis; species Micraspis discolor. The sequence continues at coordinate 83,098 of JARTUT010000095.1, read as the reverse complement.
GAGACTTCAAACAACAGAAGATCTGAAAAATCGGCACTTGGACCACAAGACCCGATTCGCAGAATCCTCCTTGCAGATTGGCGATGAATTTTGTGTATTGGATTTGAATAGGGGGGGTATTTCTAAGGACCAGACGGATTATCTTTCTAAATTAGCAGAGGATTATGGTGCAGAGATTATTCTCCTTCAAGAGACACATGTGGATACTGAAAAAAAAATCTTCGTGAAAGAGAAAGTATAAAAGGTTTACTATTCATTGATTATCTCCTTAGTAAAATTTACGGTTTAGCTCGTTATGTTAAAAAAATCCTTAATTCGCAATATCGAGTTAATCCGAAAAGGCGAATTTGAGGGTGTTTTCTTTATCTCTTTAAAATTTTGTAATATTTCTATCGTTAATATTCATAAACCTCTCAATACTATTTAGTTAAGATATTTGGAAATAAATCTTCCTCATCCTTCAATTTATTGCGGTGATTTCAATTCTCACCACGTAATGTGGGGTTATAATAATAATGATAGAAGTGGAATATCTTTAGCTGACTGGATGGAAGATATTAATTTCTATTTGATTTTTGATGTAAAAGATGAAATTTTTTTTTCATTCTTCTCGATAGAATAGAGGGTATAACCCTGATCTCTACCTAGTGTCTCGTGACAATACTTGCAATTTATAACTAGATATACTGTATGGTATTTAAAACCGTTACAAAGTTTGAATAATTACTGCAAGTAGTTTAACTAAAGCGCTGTTGCCACCTGAACTCAGGTGAAGTGGAAACAAGATGTTTACCGTAACATTGATTGAAAATATAGCAATCCTCACTTTTTTATCAGAATTTATTGCAAATATTATTACTTAACTTACTATAATCCCAGAGTCTGAAGGACTCAACTTTTTTGGCAAGGTCTTTGTATCTTCTTTGCAGACGTGAACAAATTTTCCTTAAAAAAAATTATTGTTTGAAAAATTTGTTCAAAGAGGTTTTCAGTATGCGCACTTTGTCATGGCTCCTTTTTACTTTCGGTCGATGGTACTTGATGAAATTTCCCACCGAATGAAAGTTTACCATAAGTTCTGTTCATGCATAACTTTCCACCCCTTCGAACTCTTTAATGGAGAAAAAAAACTGAAGCGCACTGTTTCACGCATTAAATTTTTCACATTAGGGGGTTGAAAATTGTGCATGAACACAAATGTAAGGGTTGATTTTCATTCAGTTACAAATTTCATCAGGTACCGTCGTCTCAAGTAAATGAGCCATGAGTGCATATAATAAAAACCTCTTTGAAAAAATGTTGCGAAAAGATTTTTTTTTTTTTTATTTTCACACGCCTGTAAATAAGATAAAGAGAACCTGTCAAAAAAGTACCACATGACCCCTTTTGCCCTATGTCTTCTTTGCTTCTTGCAAACTTATCTGGCCACACGAAGTCAAGGGACAAACTCTTCCGAATACCGGCTCCGCTTTTTCGAGGTTTTTCTTGTCCGTTCATTGTCGGGGTCACCAATAAATGTTGAGGCGGTATGGAACAATATAATCGAAGTCGTAAATAGTCTTGATTCATTTACTCTTTGATGCCAATACAATTCAATCAATAAAATCTGACAATTACTTCCCTGGTTACCTGAATTCTAATTTATACGATTTCAACAACGTTCTTTGATTCTCGTTATCCGGTTTAACTTTTGTTTGGTCCCCATGCTATCTTGTGTCTTGCAGGCGGTTGTTATGTCGTACCTATTTCCAATTCTTCTCATTTATTCTGATAAACCTTTCACATACGACGCTTTTTATGGCTTGTTGCATATCTTCTTGTGTTGTATTGGGTACAAACTGATTTTCTATTATTTGTTTCGTTTTTTCCAATATCTTTTTGGGTTAACCATTACTTTGTTGTTTTTGTGATGTTATTTATTTCCTCATTTCCATCTTGTTGGGTAGAGCATATATTTGTTCCTCTATCATATAAACATTTTGCCACTGCCAATTTAGTATTTAAATGATGGTTGGCATTAAAATGTAGATATTGACCTGTGTTTGTTTACATACTGGTTTTTGTGATTCCATTTTGTTTATGAAGTATAGGTATCTAAAAATGCAAGTTGTTTATTTTTCTCCATTTCCATTGTGAATTGAATATATTCTTCTTGATTATTAAGATGTTGACAGAATTCATCTATAGTGTTCATTAAAGTAAAGTCAAAACCCTCGGAAGAGATCAGTATACATTTTTGTGATACCTAACCTTCAAATCGTATATGGAAGTTTCAAGTAATAACATAGAAGTTGTAAGTGTTAGTCACAATTTGAATGACCTTGCCCTCGAAAAATATTCGATTTATTAAATTTTTTTGTTTAAAATCCTTGATGAACTGTTGATTTGTATAGAACAAACAATGGTGTCAGTTGTTTTCCTAATCGTTGCCATTTACACTTCTTTTCCTTCATCAAAATTCAGTGCACGTGCAAAATTTTGGCGTTGTAATCTGTAGATAGTTGAGATACCAGTGTTGATTATATTATTTTTGTTATTCATTATGCATTTTTATTGTTTGAATAGGGTTTTCCATTTATACTTACAGATACACAATTTACACTGTAGAAATTTATTATTTCTTGAATTTTCTCTTGCTGCTCTCCGTTAATTTTAATGCAAACGTCAGCCTCTTAATACTCCTTGTAATGTTGGGTACGTCTCACATGAGGCCGATCATTTGTCCCGCACACTAAGAAGAAATGTAAGAGCGGCTCATTTTTATAAAATCTACCCAAACACAATTTGAAAATCCCACTACACTTCGGTGCGATAAGGCCTAAGAAGCGATCGAGGAGAACGCGACAAATGGATCCGCAAGAAGGAAAGCGGATGAAAATCGACAGAGGTAAATGAAGCTTCAAGCCTGTAGACGTTACCCCCCATTTTAATCAACTTATTTGAAATATGACGAGTCATCGAGACTTCTCCTCACCTATCCTGTAGTAGAACAAATTTTGTCTCGTCTCCCTATCGCGTCATTAAATGCCAGTGGCACAGGTGGCACACCATACGTACCGCTTCTGTAAAAAAATGGGCCGCCTTTTAAAAACTCAGTTTTAAGATGTATACTACCTACCACTACTTTATCTGAGATAACAAAAATTTATCAATCCAACAATATTGTTTCAATATAATTGAAGGTGTAATTATTTTTGGTTTTGTGCTTGCAATGGGCCGTCGGGTTTGTAACAGCACTGAAGGAAACATGTGATATATAAAATCAATTGAAAGGATTGTATTAGAGGTTATCGATATTCGGAGCATCCCCCAATTTCAGCATGCTAGCATCTCATTGTAAGATGCTATGGGTTTATCATATTTTTAAGATCTCGAAACATAAATAATGCCTTGATTGGAAGCCTCGTTTTGTCATCACCGATGTAGAAATACAAATTGATATATCAAAACTGATCACATCAGGGTGCGGTTAATTTTATGAGAATATCCCAAATACATCTAATTTAACAATTTGACAAGTGTTTCTCTGTCTGGCATTATGGTATGATGATGAAAGAATACCTTGTTTACGGATAGATTAATTTTCTTGATTATGTTGCCATATGAATTGATTGGTTCAAGTTATTATATATTACGAAGTAGAAGTGAATATCATTCAGTAGATCAAGTGAATGTAATATTTTGTGAAAGGGTATATATATTCTTTTGAACTTTTGGCTTACAATATTCAGTTAGCAAACAATAAAGCATACAGATCAGGGGTTAGTGACGGGGTGTCATACAATTCGGCGTATCACATAAAAGCCTAGGGAAAAAACCCCCGCAAAAAAAAACCCTGGCTCCCCGCCTAAGTGTGAAAGTACAAAAATAAGCTGAAATATATTTGGGATTTCTTTCTTCAAGAGTGGTCTTCTATTGATGGAAACAGAGACTTCTTCAAGGTGTCCACATCTAATCTGGAAATAAAAAGACAAAAGCAGAAAAAAGAACTGAATATCAAAAATACAAAATCTGAAAGAGATAAAGAAAACTTCCTCAAATTAGCCTTTTTGGATTAACTCGATATTGTGAATCAAGGATTTTTTAACATAACAAGCTGAACCGTAAATTTTACTAAGGAGATAATCAATGAATACATAACCTTTGATGGTTCCTCTTCAACGAAGATTTTTTTTTTAGTATTCGTATGTGTCTCTTGAAGGAGAATAATCTCAGCACCATAGTCCTTTGTTAGTTTAGAAATATAGTCACTCTTGTCCTTAGAAATACCTTCTATATTCAAATCTAATACACACAATTTGTCGCCAATCTGCAAGGAGGATTCTTCGAATCGGGTCTTGCGGTCCAAGTGATGATTTTTCAGATCTTATGTTTGAAGTCTGCTATGGAACCCATTCAAAGGGAAATCATCATCCATAGTTGAGGAAGGTTGTGATATAACACTTATTTCATTGAAAAAATAGCAGAGGAAAAATTATCAACTGAAAGGGTATATCAGTCACTAGGAACCTCAGTTTTTATACAATTTATTCACTTATCTACATTTCGAGACTTTTAGTCTCTTAAATAAATTTTTTCCTTTCAACCACGATTTTGAACGATGTTTCAAAGGAAAAAATCTATTTATCTAATATTCATAGCCTGAGGAAGAGACTAAAAGTCTCGAAACGAAGCTAAGTGAATAAATTGTATAAAAACTGAGGTTCCTAGTGACTGATATACCCTTTCACAACATATAATATAGGAACGATATAAAAACCTAGTCTTAATGTAATATTGTATGATTGTTTGGGCTATTACCATCATCTATTGTGGATGTAATGATTTCTGACGTTTCGATAGACATCTTCTATCTTTATCAAGGAGAAAAGTAATAAACCTTTTGAAAATTATCAATTTTCAAAAAGTCAATATTGACAGAAGTCATGAAAGAAAATGAACGATGTTATATACTCATCTGTGATATGATGATCTTTGTAAGTTGGATCGAACTATCGGCGTCCAAACTTCTGGCAGATCTATAGATGGAGCATTTATGGAATCAGGTGTTATTTTCATAAATGCTGCTTCTTTGATTTTTCTTCTTGCAAGTTTTTCTTCTTTGGATATTATTGATGCTTCATCCCACTTTATACGATGATTCTCATCTACAGCATGTAGAAGAGAAATGACTTCTGTCAATATTGGCTTTTTGAAAATTGATAATTTTCAAAAGGTTTCTTACTTTTCTCCTTGATAAAGATAGAAGATGTCTATCGAAACGTCGGAAATCATTACATCCACAATAGATGATGGTAATAGCCCAAACAATCATTCAATACGATCTCCATCATCAACAATATCTCGTCATCAATTAATGTAATATGTTACGTGACTACTACAAGAAAGTTTCAATGAAAACCTGGACTATAGAAAAAAACAAGGATGTGTCTAAGATGTCTTAAAATACTGGTGTGTACTTGTCAAATTTTGAATGGAAACGTCATTTTACTTTTTGGGACATGGCGACTGTTTTGTTTTATACTCACATGAGGGAGCCACAAGCCAATTCATTCATAAATTTACATCGTAAGCGCTTGACATATGTTGAATGATTATTTGGGCTATTACCATCATCTATTGTGGATGTAATGTTTTCCGACGTTTCGATAGACATCTTCTATCTTTATCAAGGAGGGAAAGTAAAAAAACCTTTTGAAAAATTATCAATTTTTCAAAACGTCGGAAAACATTACATCCACAATAGATGATGGTAATAGCCCAAATAATCATTCAACACGAGCTCCATCATCAACAATATCTCGTCAACCGCTTGACATATGTTGAAATTTTAAATCAAATTAACCTCAAACATGAAAGAAATTTATTTTATTCCCCTGAAAAATTAACTAGACAAATATTTCATGGATTTCACCGATTAACTTGGCTTTTAAATAGATATTCTGGTGACGCGAGTTCTGTTCACGTAATGCTTTCAATTAGTATGGTTTATCCATTTTTTTTCCTGATACATTGAAGTATGATTTTTTTCACTAATACATGGTCTCTTGCTCAAACATAAATGTTTTCAGTATTATTCTATAAAGATTTTACAAGCCTGATTTATGGTTAGTTGATGCTCATTTATGTATGTTTTATTAATTTCTGATCTGATCATTTTGGGTAAGCAGGAAAAGGTTTGTAATATACGTGGGAATGCTTTCTATTGGGCTTGGGAAGGAATGATATGGGAGGTCCGGTTCAAAGTAGTTACTACAGGATGGCATGGGTGATTTTGGAGCTCTCTTTCTGTAATGATGAAAAAATATGTATTCTCATTCTCAAAAATTTTAATTGAACATATAAAGTAAATAACTTCAATATATATATAATATTCTTTTGATCTTTTGGCTCACAATATTTGGTTAGCAAACAATAAAGCATATAGCGCAGGGGTTAGTGACGGGGTGCTATACAATTCGGCGTATGACATAAAAGCCTAGGAAAAAACCCCAGTAAAAAAAAACCTGGCTCCTGCCAAAGTGTGAAATTACAAAACTAAGCTGAAATATAATTGAGGGACCTCTTTCTTCAATAGTGGTTTTCTATTGATGGACACAGAGGCTTCTTCAAGTTGTCCACATCGAATCTGGAAATAAAAAAAGCAGAAAAAAAGAACTGATTTGACCAATTATATCTATGAATATAAGTGTTTGAAATGCGTATATCTTTTGAGGATTCTTGAAACGCAAGCATAATATTTAGTTGTTACTTGATATAGAACAATTTCACTTGAGTCATTAAAAAAATCATTTCTACTCACCTTTGGCACACTGAAAGTTCGTGAATTTTCATCCGCAGCACTAGACTGTCCACATAAAAAACAAAAACGCATTATAAAAAATGGATGATCACTTTTCACACACTTTTATACATAAATTCCGAATAACGCAATAAATAATTTATTCTAATCAGAAACTGACATTCGAATAGATTTGAGTGGCGCTACCTGGCGGAGAGAAAATGAAAGAATCCCCATGTCTCCAAACCTGTGAAACAAAATCGGATGAGTGCACTCACCAGTATTTTAGACATCTTAGATGTGTCAGATATTTGTTCGTTGATTCTTTTATATATTGTCTCTCTCCTTTGTTTTGTTATCACACTGTTCCAGAGTTAGGGAAATGAATTTAGAACAAGCGTGTCATAGCTTTTCTACACACAAATGAAAAACACAAATTAGTGATCGCTACTTGAATATTCTTGCTTTATTTTTCAATTCGTGTTCCATGTTGCAATCCGTCGCGTACATCAGCCCTTAGAGAAGAAAATTTGTTTCGGCATATGTAGTAATGTAGTGTTCAAAAATTCTTTTACTCGTACCGCAAAGTGTTTGAAAATCATCATTTATCGGGTCTGGAGATCGACATCTTCTAACAATCCAATGGGATTATTTTCTATAAAATTTAAGTACCTAATAAATAGTCATTTTCAGTAATTTTTGGGTTTTATCTATCATAAAAAAAATTTAGCGCATACATTCCCTTCTCCTAGAAACCTACGTTAGTGTTTTCCAAAATTTTGACAACGTACATTATTCCACCGTAATAAACCATTTCTATTAATTTTTCCTCAACTGACACTAATTCATAAGTCCAACTCATTTAAATCGAATACGTATTTATGAAACCATTGAGTATTATTAATTTGATGGCCTTTTGTCATTTCTCTTTTCGTTTAAGTAAATGAAAAAGTAATCATATCTTTTGGTGTAAGGAAGCTACGACAATGAAATTCGAGTATATGTGAGATATGAATAACGTCCATACATGCACAAATTGTTGTTTAAATATGTCCGATATATATTTTGAGATAGAAAGTATTGAAAATTTTTTTCAAAATTTTTCTAGTCTTTTTGCTAAATTTTGCCAGCCTATGTGTTTCAACCTAGTGCAGATATGTTTTAAGTAACAACGTGATCCGAAGGATATTCTAGGAGTTATAAAAGAAACTAATGTTGAGTTGCTAATAACTCCTGAACTATTGAACGGATTTAGCCCAATAATGAACGCGTCCGAAATATTCATTCCTCCGACCTACCCTGAAAATTTCAGCCCTCTAGCCCATTCCGTTCGGACGTAATAGTGTCTACGGACGGACAGAATCAATTTTGACCACGGATTCTTCATCGGCGAGTCCTTACGAAGTGATGGGTACCACGTTTACTCAAATATTCGAAAAATACAGTCATTAAGGAAAATCTATAAGCACTCTGTTCAAGTGAACAAGAGCGCCAGAAAACAGGTAATTCCTAACTAGCCACTTTGATTTTTATTCTTGCTTATTTTTAAATCTCAGTGATGACACCAAAATAATTATAAAATTACACATGCTACAGTTACTTAACAGGAATTCTAATTTAATTTGACTGAGTTTGATATACCATTAGAATGAGAAAAAGTAGATAAAATCATTGAAACATGTTCTAATCGTGTTTCAATATCACAAAAATTCTCGAAATATATATTATGAAAAAAGAGATGACTCTTCAAAACCTCACTGCCAGAAAAAAATTAAAACTACAGAAAAAAAATATTATTCAAAAACTAAGAATAATTGTATACCATACATCGGGTATTTTCGGCTACCCATAGATCCAAATCTAAAAAAATTGGTCACTTCACTAATTGAACCACCCTGAATGTTGTATTCATATAGTAATAAACGAAGTTCCTGCATGTCAATTGATTGATATTGGAGAATCCTAAAAAGTAGTTTTCTGAGGTTTTCATCGTCATCCTGTGTTTAACACAGTTATTGATCGTATAGGGTTGAAATCTAATATATGGTAGTAAAATTGCAACTGGAAAATTCTTGCATAAATCTTCTTGCAACTTCTGGTTTAGATCATATCACTCGGAGAGTTTTTTTGAAGTATTGATTGCTTGTATCTTCATTAGATAGATTTAAATTTAAAATAGTTTTTCGTTCCAGCTTGGAAGTTGTTCAGGGGCTTATTATTTGGTGATCTCACGGATGACAAATATTGTACATGGTATCCCTATTGCCCCCCCAGCAAGTAAGTAAAATAATGATCCAGTAAACTGCTGCTTATTCTGATTATAATTTTTTTCTGCATATTTGTTCCTAGCGGAACAACCATTCCTAGCGGAACAACCATGTGTGGTTTTGCCCATATGTCTATGTCTATGAATTCTGAATATCAAGCCAAAAATAAAGAATAGTCAAAGTCGAGTATGTCCGCCCGACACATATCCAATACTCATTAAAGCAGGTGGGCAAATTTTTATATTTACTGATTAGATCGATTGTCCAAATATCTCAATGAAGTACGTTATTTGCAATTTATTTGTAAATGATTAAATTGGCTCATATTTGTTCAAGGGTTGGGCAGTTATGTGCATTTGAAGTTTGGTTTCATACTAATCGTCTTTTTAGCTGAAGAGCTATTTATTTTTGAAGAAAAATAATATTTCTTATGAACGTGAGTAATGTCGCTAAATTTATCCTTTCAGGTATGCTCTATGCATTCCTATCAATGTCATGTATATTTGATATTGGTTTATGATCAAATGTCAATAACAATGGTTTATGCACTGATTCCATTTTTTAGAGCTTTGGCGGCAAGAGGACTCTTTTCTTTGCTTTTCGTTAGATATCGTTACACAATACTAACATTGATATGCTAGCCTTATATCAGTTTCGTGCTTCAGATTTGAATGCTTAATGACCTAGATTATATGCGTATGATAAATTTTACAAAGAAAAAACCTATATTTATTTTGGGGCAAATCATTTTTAATAATCAATGTATTACTCATCTGCATCCCTTTTGCACGCTCCAACAAGTTGTCAAACTTCTTCTCCAAGTTGTAAAACGACTTCTACATGTCCTTTATTGGAATGGTCTTTAGGACGTCGGTCGTCGCCTTCTCAATGTCCTCAATCGATGCGTGCTACTTTCCTTTCATCGCCAAATGCAGTTTAAGGAACAGATAGAAATCGCACGGAGGTAGATCTGGTGAATAGTGGAATGATGCAAAGAAATAATGGTGCATTATCGTGCAAAAGAGTCCAACTGACGATTTTTCGATATTTTGACCGAATACGACGAATTCTTCCTGCAAACGCTTCATGACGCCCAAGTAAAACTCCAGTGACTGTCTGGCCAGGTTGAATAAATTCCCTTAGAGTCGTAAAAACAAATCAACATAACCGTAACTTTTGACTTCACCAAGAGATTTTTTTTGGATGTTTTTTCATCCGGCGCTCTCTATTCAGCACTTTGCCGCTTTGTTTCGGGTTCATATTCAAAACACCACGTCTCGTCACCAGTTACAATCGATTTTGAGAAGTGTAGATCCTTCCGAGCACTTTTAACGTCTTTGCAATGCTCAATTCCATCAACTTTTGGTCTTCGATAAGTTTGTGTGGTACAAACCGCGAATTAACCTCCTTAAGGCCCAAAGCTTCGGTCAAAGTGCGGTGTGCGGTTGTTTGAAGAATGCCTAATTCCATTTCAATAACTTATTATTAATAATTAATATTACAACAGATAGCACTAGTGGTGCTATTTTTTTTAATTCGGTTTCTTTTGAATTGGAGGTTATAATATGTTCAGTAGGTCCTAGAATAGCCAAGAAATATACATCATTCCGAAAGGCGATTGCTGTATAAGAACGCCTGGCTGTACACTGCTCTCTTTAGCCACATTAGTCAACAATATTTATTTAAAATTTCCAAACAACGAATTGGCATTATAATTATTGTAACGCACTTATACAAGACCTTAAGGGTCAAATAGAGGTATGTAAATATATGCTTTTTATAATATTCATTTTATTATAAACATCAATTATAAGAAAATAAATTTTCTTTCCATAAAATAGGTTGCCTTTCTAACTCATCAATCAAGTCTAAGTACTTTTTCCTGCTCCACTTCATAACTAGGCACAACAAACATCACAAAGGCAAAGAATGTTCATATCAGCATAGCCGTATCATCTAAACACAGACGAACGAATGAATTCTCTTAGAGCAAATCCTGTTTACCTACACGTCAAAATATGTTTTGCGCCTTCTGTTCTGTTCAGCGAACGTACTGACTAGATGCTACAGCCTTTGGTTTGTTCGGAGTATTTTGATCCGACATATCACATCAACTAAGATGTCTAGAATAATGTCGTATGAGATGATTCGATTTTGTTTTACAGGTTTGGCGATAAGAGAACTCTTTTCTTGACTAGCCTTATATCAGTTTCGCGTTTTAGATTTGAATATATCAAGTGAAATACGGCAATATAGTGAATTTTCAGTTCAACAAAATAGCCATATGATTTTGCCAACCTTCAAAAAATTATTGTCGAATTGTTCACAATCAACGAAAATTGCATGAAATATCCTGCAAGTTTCGTAATGAACAATTCTGTACTGAAAAATGTCAAACAGCCCGTGACTACGTTGGGATGAATGAATGAAATCAAAGATCCATCAAATAGTTATAAATGATTTGGGTGTTTACTCCCTCACGTAAACGTCATGTCATATCTCTCCTGAACAACCTAAACTCGATAAATAATGAACCAAACCTCATTATACTTCGACAATAATTTTTTGAAGGTTGGCAAAATCATATGGGTATATTGCCATCTGGTAGTAAGGCCTGGGACTTATTGATCGGTGTAGTACAAATGCACTGAATGTGATGATGAACGAATTGAATGAAACTCAGAAATGAGAAAATACTTGCCTTCTTTCTTATTCACCATTTTGGGTTTGGCACTCTAACGAATTGAAGGGATATAGTCTTGAATTCGATCTTAAAAGTTGTTTTCCTGAATCAAACGTTGTCAGGTCCTGATATTTTTCGAATTTCGTTTATTCCTCTACTAAAGCTCACCCTGTATATTTTCTAATGAAATGTCCTTGGCAATAAGATCAACAAGAGCAATGAAAATTTTCATCAATGCTTGATATTATCAACAGGATGCTTGCAATTTGAGTGCCCATTAGGCATTTCTTGAGTAATGATCCTATTTGTAATTTGAGAATTACGATTATGGCATTGTTTGCTTTCCTGTACAGAGCTAAAATATTATAGAATGCCGGGTATTTCTTATTATACATATATTGAGAGTCTACAGGGTCATTTGTCCAATTTGTCCGATTTTTCTTTTATTCATAAGTTTGGTATGGCTCGATCAATCTCGATGAAATTTTCAGTGTAGAACAATATGATGATCTTCTTTAATAATTCCAACATTTTTTCAAAAATACAGAATGGGAATTATGATAAGTTCAGATTAAGTATGCAGGTTGAAAACACAGCCTGTACATTCCGTTTTCAGAAATTTTCTACTTGCTTTAGATTCTACCATAAGTTTACATTACTGGAGCGTCTTTATTTTTTTTTGGCACACATCCATTTCTCCTAGAAAAATTTTACAAAGATGAACAATATCGTTTTTTCGCTCCAAGGCATTGAGGATATTCTGAACTAGATGTTAAAGCTGTATCGTCCAATAATACAAAGCTCTTCTTGAGTCCTAAAATAAATTTTCCAAATTCAGAAATTCATTTTTGATCGCTCATATTCAGATGTATAAAATCATTTAATTCAAAAATTTCTTTATACGTACGTGAACCAAAAAATCTACATACTACTACTACAAATACAGAATAAACATTCGAAACATATGAAAGGCAAAATTATGGATTAACATAAAATTGAGTCATTATTATTATTATTATATTTCGGCACACTTCCGGTTTTCTATGAAGCGAATATACCTAAAACATAGTAGTTTCGTTCAAAAATGTACTCACTTATGGCCTTATGGTATGTAAAATATTGAATCACGAATGTATGATAAATAGTTTGAATGAAATTGAAAATTCTCCATGAAAATTAAATCTCTATTTAAATCAAGTTCTTTAAGATCCCTGGTTACCATCACAGTGAACCACAGAATGCGAATATTTAATAAATAATCTGTCACAAGAAGTGTATTTCAACATGCCTCAATTATTTACTCATACGGAATATGCGGATATGATTTTTGTTAATGGTTTTTGTACCATAGACGATTTCCCAACCGACGTCAACCAAATAAATGTACTTTCGGACGAGTATTCCATTATTCTAAAGAACATGGACAATATCCTAGTAAGGCAGAGCACATTGAGAGGCCTACTCGAAATGAAATTTCGATTCAAATTGTTGAACGGATGAAGGAGGAACCGTCTATTAGTACTCGTCAAATTAGTACCGAATTAGGAATTTCGCAGAGCAAAGTGAGCAAGACTTTGAAGAAAGAACAATTCCACCCATACCACTACCAAAAGGTGCAAGAACTGTTACCACAAGATCTGCCCCAACGATTACAATTTTGTCGCTGGGTTATTAGTCACCAACGAACTATTTTTCGTATTCTATTCAGCGACGAGGCTATGTTCACTAAGAATGGAATTTTTAATATCCATAATTCCCACGAATGGGCAAGAGACAACCCGCATTTGAAGAAAAGTCATAATACACAACACAGATTTTCTGCCAATATTTGGCTTGGAACAATAGACGGAAATTTAGTTGGCCCTCACATTGTTGCGAAAAGATTAAATGGTGAAATTTACCTAGATTTTTTGGAAAATATTTTACCAAATCTATTGGAAAATGTACATATCCGCTCTTTGTACTTTCAACATGACGGAGCACCACCTCACTTTGCATTGAATGTGAGAAATCAATTAGATGTAAATTATCCGAACAGATGGATTGGTCGTGGAGGCCCTATTGCTTGGCTACAAAGATTGCCTGATTTGAACCCTTTAGACTATTTTGTGTGGGGATATCTGAAAACAAGAGTTTATAAGGTTGAAATTAGAAGTAGAGAACACCTAGTTGAAAGGATTTTCGAGGAATGTAATATCTTGAAGCAAAATCAATCCCTCATTAGAAGGTCAATTGGAAATTTAATAAAAAGGTCTGGAATATGTATTCAAAAAAGGGGAAATAATTTCGAAGGAAACAACACATTCTATGTAAATTTTGTGTTAATCCTTAGTTTTGCAGTTCATGATATGTTTTGAATGTTTATTCTGTATAAGTTGTAGATTTTTTGGTTTAAGTAGGTAGGTATAAAGATATTTTCTGGATTAAATGATTTTATACATCAGAATATGAGTGATTGAATATGAATTTCGAATTCGGAAGAACTACTTTAGGACTCAGGAAGAGCTTTGTGTCATTGGACGACACCGGTTTACATTCTAGTTCAGAATATCCTCACTGCCTTGGAGCGAAATAACGATTTGTTCATCCTTGAAAAATTTTTCTAGGAAAACTGGATGTGTGCCAAAAAAAAATAAAAACGCTCCAGTAATGTAAACTTATGATAGAATCTGAAGCATGTAGAAAATTTTTGAAAACGGAATGTACAGGGTGTTTTTTCAACCTGCAATCTCAATCTGAATTTATCATAATTCCCACCCTGTATTTTTGAGAAAGTGTTAGAATTATTGAAAGAAGATAATCATATTGTTCTACACTGAAAATTTCATCAAGATTGGTCAAGCCATACCAAAGTGATGAATAAAAGAAAAATCGGGCAAATCGGACAAATCACCCTATAGACTCTCATTAAAAGTCCCCAACCATAAACCAAACATTGTTTCGAAACTGCCTTGACTAGTGTATACTTCACCTAAAATCTGACGGTCTCCTCCGGAATCACCCTGTATATGTATATTATGTACCATTTTTACATATATTAAGAACTATTTATTTTATTTATTTATTTGAACGGACATGCCAATTTACAATTTATTATCATTATTATTATTAATTACACAGCCAATTTTCCAATAAGATATACAATATTCCAAAAATTAACAAGAAAACAAACAAAAAATGTTGAAATCTACCAAAAATATATCATGGGAAAAACCAACAAGAACAGTTGACAAGTTCAAATAGCCTCAAAATATCTTTTGAGACTAAAAATAGATATCTGAAATAGATCGATTTCCGGTCGGATTATTCATGGCATAGTTTGTGGGGTTATATTCGATGTATAAGGCCCGTTTGCACCAACGGCCCATAAAATGTCGCTTAACTAAGTGCCACTTAAAGTTAGGGTCGCTTAGATTCATCTCCAGTGGCACGACTGTCACATAACAGAAACTTAACTAAGCGACGCTTAACTTTCTCAATCCAGTGCCATTTCAGTATTTCATTTCTCCCTAGATCAATAAAGCGATTTCATTGGCTACACGCAATATTTGATGTTCTGTGGTTAAAGAAGTTTTAAATATTTCGTCTATTCTATGGCAGAAATATTTTTTTATAAATTAATATATAAATACGAGGGCCATTCAGAAACTAACCTCCGATTGGTCACAGTGCGGGTAGGGGGAGTAGCGCGCCATCTGTGCATTCACGCGCTCAGCAGGTCAGTCGGCATCAAGCCGTAGTCGAGTGAACATCGTACCTGCTCTAGTTTAGTTTTTGTGGCAGTTTGACATGTGTGCTGCAATAGAAAATCCCGCCAAATGTGAGGTGCGTGCTGTTATAAGGTTTTTTTTACAGCCAAAGGATACTCTGCAGCAGCTATTCATCGTGAGCTTTGTGCCGTGTACGGACCAAAATTTATGAGTGAAGGAGTTGTCCGTGAATGGGTACGTTTATTTAAAAGTGGACGAGAAAACGTTCATGATGAAGAGAGGAGTGGTAGACCATCATTGGTGACTGACGAACTCGTTCAGACAGTTGATGCAAAAGTTCGTGAAAATCGAAGAAATGGCTCGGGTCCCAGCGGTTTGATGACGAAGGAAAGCTCAAAGATGCGGTCACAGGCTGGCTCAAGGCACAAGCGGGTGATTTTTATGCAGAAGGAATTTCAAAGCTTGTGAAGAGATACGATAAGTGCCTCAATCGTAATGGAGACTATGTCGAAAAATAGTGCAAAGATGTAGTTGTAAGATGTATATATTAAAATATTTTTACTTAACTTGGTGTATTTTTTTCAATTAACCGGAGGTTAGTTTCGGAACGGCCCTCGTAAATAAGCCCGATATGGTTTTAATTAAAGACTTTATACGTACATACGCCTGGGAAATCCTCTTTCCAGCAATTCTATTATTTCCAAGTCGTCATGAAATGCATCACATTCATTAAAGAAGTCCATTATGCCATTATGCAAGTAAATAGCGTTGTTCGAAGTATACAGGGTGGCCATTTGAAAACGAAACTGACGAGATTACAGACGAAATAAGTTTTTTCGATAGAAATGCTCGGACAGGTCGATTTCTGTTTCGAGGAGGACAACTTAAGATGTAGGTTACGGACGCATAGCGCTTCAACCCTTGCTGCTACAACCCCCACCCCCAAATTCTGAATAGGGGAGATGGGGTGAGTGATACCTCAATTGAAAGGTATTTTTATACTGATTTCAGCATAGTAATTGTTTTTTCATTTTATGCATTAGTTCTGGAAATATTCTCAACTAATTATTTGAAAATGAAGTGGTGTTTTCATGGAACTTGTAGTGTTTTTTTTGTGAAAAATCGACATTTTGTGCTTCAAAACAACCATGACTGTGGCTTCCTTCCCCCAATCCACTGACATAGAAATCTTTAATCAAAATGTCGAACAAACAAAGCGTATTGCGAAGGAGCTCAATCTTGCTGAAACTCCATCTAAATTATCTTCGATATAATTTGCAGTATTTCCAATAACATGCGGTAACACTTGATCGATAGAAATCTCCAAAAAGTCTAAATGCGTACATACATGGCCAGCCAGATCGCCAGATCTGTCACCACTAGATTTCTTTCTTTGGGACCACTTGAAGAGTAAAATTTCCTCTACACAGCCCGATTCCATAGATTTAAGAAGACGTATAGTGAAAGAATGTTGTCACCAAACCCACTCGGCTCCAGAGAGTGCACAAAGTACCTCCTCGGCTAGCTCTAGAGCTGAGACTACTTATAAAGGGGCGCCACTCTCTTTTATGATAATACAGAGAATAAAAGAAAGAGGAAAGTACACTAAAGATCTCAGGGTCGCAAAAGAGAGAAAATAACGAACGCACTCTCAGGATGCCAAGCGAGCCCGATCACACAAGCGGGAGGTAGTGGCTGGTAGAAATAATATAGAGCAATTATTTAATAATATAATGAGCCCAAATGAAATACACAAGGTCCCTCAAACGAGGATATATCTTACAGAAGGTAGATCACTAACTAGTTCTTACTTCACAACCCGAATATTCGATATAATGCTTTAGCTCTTACTAAACAAACAGTAATATCACCCCAAGGTATATACTTAGAGCCTCGATGGTAATCGTTACAAATAGCTCTTATATCTAAGCGACCTTCTCGATAGGTCGGGTTTTATTGTACTAAACAGTATTCACTGAGTTGGGCCTCTTTGATACTAATCAATCTTAACTAAATTCTACAGACTAACCTTCTATAACAATCTAGGTCGTGGCTTGACTGAAGTACAAAAGGATATAGTTTCTTACAGTCTCGTAGATGGCAACTGGGCTCAAATATATTCCTGGGCCAACGTAGTACAATTTCTCACAGTAATGTGCCCTGGGTAGACGACAGGTGTGGTATCTTAGATGGCGGAATCTGGTGGAGGTCCCCAAAGACAGCTCCCACGGCAGTAACTCAAAGACAGCCTAGACAAACAGCTCGAAGACTTCAAAGACAGTTCAGAATCTGCGGCACCTCGCAACGGTACAATAACAATTCCCAATTCGAAGCAGAATGATGCTAAAAATACGAACAAAAATCTAAAATACCTCGTGACAAACATAGGTTAACGCACCAATCCCACGTCATTTTTCCAAACAAATACGCCACACGATGAAATTGACAACCTACGTCACATGCACAGAACAGGACCACCGACAACCGTCCACTGAAACGCACGAGATAAGCTGGCAAACTACCGCGACCAACGCCACCAGTTCGGTTTGCAGGTACTAACTGGAGCGGGAATTTTGAAACCGTGACAATGTCGTCAAATCACTCCAGAAATGCTGCAAAATGTGTGCCATCGTTTCGAACAAAACTTATTTCATTGTATGGAAGCTAATGGTGAACAATTTGAATATTTAATTAATTGATGTGAGTTTTTGATAAATTATTTACTTTACTTTGGAAAGTCTTATTTCTTAGATCAATACTTCAAACCGTCCTGATACCGTACAGTTGGAGAATGATTTCAGTGAATAAAACAGCTAGTCGAACATCTGACCCTAGTAGCATTAACACGTACGGTATGACTTCATTTGCCCAGTGGTAGATGTTTTGCAGTTTCAAATACAAGTACGGAAATTTTGGTGTTTCGGAAGCACGAAATGTCGATTATTCGCAAAAAATTAATTTAAGTGATAAAATTAACTAACGCATGAATATTTCGATAACTAATGCATAAAATGAAAAAACAATTACTGTGATGAAATCAGCATAAAAATATCTTTGTATTGAGGTATCACTCACCCCATCTTCCCTATTCAAAAATTGGGGGTGGGGGTTGTAGCAGCAAGGGTTGAAGCGCTATGCGTCCGTAACCTACATCTTAAGTTGTTCCCCTTGAAACAGAAATCGACCCCTCCGAGCATTTCTATCGAAAAAACTTATTTCGTCTGTAATCTCGTGTTATTCGTTTTCAAATGGCCACCCTGTATATTACAATTACAATTAAAATTATTTTATTCACATCACATTTGTTCGAAAATCACAAAGAAATACTAGACAAATATTTGGAAAACCAAAGAAATCAAATTATTTTAGGTTAGAATCATAGATAAATACCAAAATAAATGTACATCTACCTTTGATCTATGGGTAGAATTTGCCCTTAAATAGTTAAGTGGCCATGCATGAGCACTTAAATTTAAGGCTCGCTTAAGGGATTTAAGGGCTCGTTTATACTGGCTGGTACCTTATGCCCCAAGCCCTTACCTTATTCCGTATGCCGTAAGAATTTCAGTAGGTGTTTATACTGGCTGTTAACTTAACCTTAAGCAGAACAGAGTTTATGCATTTTGCTCTATGCTAATTAATAATTTGTCATTTTGAAATTGTGTTTCTACGTTTTGATACGTGCTGATCATCTTGAATTATAATTTATGATATTATTTGAAATTACCGCTATTAAAACAGAGATCCTTTCTGTATTCAATATTCTGATATAAATAATTGACCCTCTATAGAATGCGCATGTGTCAAAAAAACTCGCCCAATATTACATTCCCTTAATTTGTCCTACTTATAAGATAGTCTTATACACTTATAAGATAATCTAATCTAATTATCTAATATATATATGTAATTTGTCCAAATTATTTATGAATATATATTTCTATGAATTTGTCCCTAGAAGTTGAACATTTTACAGGTAAGGGAAAAGGTTAGGGAATGAGTATGAACGAAAGCATTGAATTCCTATGGTTCAACTTTTAAGGTTAAGGTTACGGCATAAGGTACCAGCCAGTATAAACGAGCCTTAAGTGCCGCTTATCAGTTGGTGCAACGCAATTTAAGTTAAGGATTCATTTTAAGGGTCGCTTAACGCTAAGTGTGGTTGGTGCAAACGGGTCTAAGAGATCTCTATGTCTAACGCCCATTTGCACCGACTTTTTCTTAAGCGTTACTTAACAAATGGGCCTTTAACTTAAGGAGTAACTTAAGATTCAAATGATTTGCACCAAACCAGTTCCTGTCAACTTTAACTAAGGGACCTTTAATATATTTGAAGTATGGCAACGTCGCATTATCTAGAGTATTCAGCATATAACAGAGATGTCTCTGGCATACATTGACGTTATACAGGGTCTTTCACGAGGAACCTCACCCATATTTATACGGGAAACTACTGAACGTATTTTCATGAAATTCAGCACTTATAAGTATTTCACGATGCTGATGAAATCTAAAATATTTTCAAGGCATGAGCACCTCCGGTTTTTCCGGAAATGACGTCAACTTCCGTTTTTCAAATGACAACACCAATTTTTTATTGCAGGAATAGATTCCTTAGAAAATTTCAAGTTATTTTGATGAAACATTTTTCAGTTTTGGTTGAAAAATTCTCTCTGAGCGGGAAAATTCGAAAAAAAAATCGAAAATAGAGCACCGCTGCAACAAGAATAACTTCGAGGTTTTTGGATGGAAAATTTTCATTTTTGGGATTTTTCAAGACGTAAGTTTGATGTATCCACTTTAAAAATCGAAATCGCGATTCATGATACAGGAGGTGAAAAAATCGCTTTCAAAGTTAGGGATGACAAAATCGTGAAAAATCAATTTTTTCAAATTAGAACCCCATTTTTTTATAGCAGATATTGAATATACGTTAAAAAATAATGTGAGTGTATACATCACACCCTTGCCCTAAAGTGGATATTTTTTGAGTTATTCACAAAAAGCTGTTTTTCGTCTTATATGGATGTTAATTTTATTCAAACTGGGATTTAACATTAGATTTTTATGAAATATCAGTGTTAGGTATCACAATTGAACGAAATACCTAATAAGTTCACTCTGAACAAGACTTTGTCAGCCTAAACCTTTTGAAGAAGTCCATTTGCGACATTTCCTCGTAATAATTCGGTCTTACAAAATTTCTTCTTGGATAGCCCATCTCAATAAATTCAAGAACCTCTATATCATACTCAAAAACATGGATCTCATCAAAACCTTCCATCCTACTGAATTGTTTATGTTGTTTGATTTTATAGGTTAAGAATTACTAAAATTTGTTAAATATGCTTTAAGGGACGGAAGTTGGTCAATTAACTAAAGTTGGTTTAATGGCTGATTCAAGGGTCATTTAAAATCGGTGCAACACGAACTGGCCGTTAAGTGTGATTTAAGGGACCGTTAGCCTAACTGACCCCTAAGAAAAAGTCGGTGCAAACGGGCGTAAGGAATACATTTTTCGCATTAAGTTTTATCTTAGATACTAAGTATTCACAATCAATGTAATTATTGATTAATTTATATACAAACATCACATAAAAATTATTCCGTCTTATAGATAGTGGTTTCATTGATAAAGACTCGTGTAGGTGGTCATAGTATTGAGGCCTTGGGAATACTCATTTTGTAAGCAACCCATCTTAAAAATTTTCGTTGCACGCGCTCAATATTATTTTTGTGCACTTCATAATAAGGAGACCAGACTACAGTTGAATATTCCAATATACTTCGGACATTCGTAAAATAAACAATTTTTAGGGCCCCAGAAAGAACGAGAAACTGATCGGAGATAATACCATCTCCCCTTAAGTTACCATCACGCAAACGATCATACAACCAGTCCAATAACGGAGGGCCGACACCGATCCCTTCAAGTTTTTCAACAAGTAATGTGTCAAAAGCTTTTTGAAAGTCGGTGTAAATGCTATCTACCTGAAATTTTTCTTTCATTGCATTTGAAATGATGTCTATGTACGAAACAACATTAGCTGTTACCGATCTCTTGCTAATGAATCCGTGTTGTTCTGATAGAAAAACACGTTTTTGTTATCTTAAGTTTTTATTAGACTCGGTTTTCCAACAGATACCCGGGAGATTAAAAGTCTCCACAGCATATAAGGATTGCGTCAGAATATCGATCAGATATATCTTCTAAGTCTTCACAAAACTTTTCGTACAAAGAAATGTCGCTACTTGGAGGAAAAGATACATTTGACAATAATATATCTCCGTGCTCAGTATGAACTAAAACAAATATAACTTCTATATCATTATGTGAGCTTGATATAATTCTTGAAGAAATCGATTTCTTTATGGCTATCATGACACCTTGATTTACAGCTAATTACGGAATCTCTATCTTTGCGGTAAATATCGAAATTATTATTACCTAATTCTGAATTAGAAATGTCTTCACACAGCCAAGTTTCAGTTAAAAATATAATATCATAATCTGAACTAATTATTCATGAAGCAAGATTGGCTATTTTTGTACGCAACCCTCTGACATTTTCGTAATAGCAATATAAACAAATATTCTGACGTAAGTTTGAACTAGAACTACAACGAATATCGTTCACCTCACAATAACTTCGTGGTACACAGCTTCATTGTCAGATTGGGTTGCTCTTAGCTAGATGTTCTGGAGTGGTCTGATTAGTATACTCTCAGGCCATGCTTCTGGGTTGAGTAGCTCCTCCAAATCCAGATCTTTGCTACCTACCTTAAAAGATTTTTTGCTATTTTTAGACTTCAAGTCGAAACATAAAAGATCATTTTTCGGCCATCTTTCAGTCACATATGATAACATGTTGGACGAAGAAGTTTCTCTTGAAAGACCACCAATCCATATCCACCTTCTACCTTTTGTAGCTGGTTTAATATTGACATCGGGTTTTCCCCTTGCATGGACTGTCGGATCTCTTGTGAATGTCTTCGTTGGATAGGAAGGCTTAGGATGTTCCAAGACCTCCTTCATAGGAGCCAAAGTCGCCACTCTTTCCTTTTTGTCAGATTGGAGGCATCTCGTTTTCTGCTTCAGATCTGATGGTACCGACAGCAGTTTGGATGATGGGTTGTTCTCGACTATAGTTATTTCCTTTGATCTGGATGTCCCAGCGTTCTTGTATTAATTGGATGACATCAATCGAACTAAATCCTTATTACTATCCTTCGGAGCCACAATTTCTTCCTAAGGATATTAAACTATATCTGGCGGTCTTCCACTATAGCTTGGGTGTGTTTCTCTATCGACGCGCTTAAAAAGTCTCCATCACTTCCCATGCCATCAACCTTCTCAGGCTCATGTTCCAGTCTGGCTTTCACACGATCCAGACAATCTAAACAGAAAAAGCAGATGTTTTCAGACTAGGACAAAGCTGTCAGGACGGTATCCTTCATTTGAACGCACTTTGGGTGGAAATCAAGTCGACAGGAACCGCACTTTATAGACTTTGTGCTGACAATAAAGTTGTCGCTACACAACTTGCAAGTATTAGACATATTTATCGTGTTATGTATGGTGACCCTTAAATCGAAATCAAAAGCATTTTAAGTACATAAATGAGTTTATTGCGCATATGCTTATATTATGCTTATCTACAGTCCCTGCATATGTGAATGCCGATTGTGAATTCAGTCTAGAATAAACCATTCACCGAATTTATCTGTGGGTTTCTTCAAATTATTATAATTCGATAAATCTAACACCTATTAACAATGTGTTTTTTTACATTTTCAAAGTAAAAAAAAATGTGGAAATGTTGTAAATCTACTGAACCTTGAGAAGCCGATTACAGGGTGTTTTTTCCGAATTCAAAAAAATCGTGAATACGGAAAAAATGAATACATCAAAACCAAGCCAAGATTTTATTATTTTTATTATATGATTTAAAAAAATCTTGAAAAATATATTTTACACCTTGTTTAACTGGCAGTGGTCAGATTTAATGAATATTTTATCTCTGTAGAGTATAGCGAGTTATAATGTACATAAGTGAATAATTAAGAGTGTAGGTACCTTCTAGAAAGATTCTGATGAAATGAAAGAAAAAATTAGTATATTCACTAAAAGGCAAAACGCATAAACTTTTATCTCGTAAAGGGCCCAAAAGTTTTGTTTTAAACGGTATTCAACGGATAAAATAAGCTTCATCATTCCAAACCATATTTTATTTTCAGGAAAACCTACCCATCGAAAAAAGTTGTTTACTATATAACTGCGTTGGAAGACAGATTTGGTAAATTTCGCATTTATCGATGCAACATATGCCTTCGAATGATGAGTGATAGGTCTGAAGCAGATAACCATCAGTGCCATAGTCTGAGGAAAATTGGAAGTAAAAAAGGTACCTGCGACGTCTTTGGTTGCAATTTCTATACTTACAACGAGCATCTCATGGAGCAGCATCTTCAGGCCCATACTTTGCTCCCTATCGACCAGGTGAAATGCAGCTACTGTGAGTTTTTCTCAAATGATATTGATTCTATGAACAAGCACAAGAAAGAGGTACATGAGACTGTTAACTTGAAAGGAACATTTTCCAAATGTCCATATTGTTTCTTTCAATCAAACGATTCTAATATTTTGCAACATCACATATCGGTGAGGCATAACCGTAAGAAGAAATCTAAATTCATTTAGTTCACAGAAGATGCTACAAGATCTAATTGTTGAAAAATCGATTCATATTTTTTGTAATCATTCTGGATTGTATCAACTAATGTTTTTATCAAAGTGACGTAGTTATCAAAACAAATCAACTCGAAAACTGAGAATAGGTATGCCAAAACGTTTTGTGAGATTAAACAGTTGAACTGAAATTTTAGTTAAGTTATTCACAGCTGAATTGTTTAAGATTTAGGCCATCGCTCCTACCGAATTATTTCGCTGAATTAATTAATTCCCAAGTCCGAAAATTTTCTGTGAAATATATATCGCTACATTTTCGAAGCAAGCATTTGCAATGCAGAAATATTGTTGTTTCGTTTTCTTCGTATTTTACTACTATCTGTTATCTCTCTTTTGAATGTTTGGTACTTAGCATATCGCTTCCCAGCAAAAAAAGTGTCAGAATACAAAAATAACTATAATACTTTTATAGTTTTTTGTTCATGTAGACGTCAATAATTAAAAAACTATAATAGTAAGATTGCTGAAATTTGGTGTGTGAATAGGTCATTTATATATTCATCATAGGGTTTCATATTCAATAGCAAAATTATATATTTTTTTAAGTAACTTTTAAGAAACTTTCAGTTTGATGAATATTATGACTCTTTCCGATCAAAATATCTGTAGTTTAAAAAATAATACACATTATAATGTATGTAATAACTATTACTTCTCTTATTAAAAGTCTCCAATATTGATTTAAAATACAGATAAAACAACTAAATTTTAAACTTCTCATTAAAATAAACTGAAAACATCAAATAGTAATCATAATAAACAATCAAAACAAACAAAATATTCTTTTTTGCGTGAACTTACAATCAACTAATAAAAGCTAAATTACTGACTTGAGGGATTTATAAAAAAACTCATAAAAAGGGGTAATATGATTATTTTGTAATAAATCCAAAAGATCCTTCGGTTTATTTTCTTTGAGTTTAGGTTTAGATCGATACGCCAGTTTGAGGAATATTGAATTAAGATTTTTTTTTGCGATAAAACTGTTTCGGAGAACTGATGATCTTTAAAAGAGGTTTTAAACAACAGCTTCGTAGGATCGTCCTGCAACAGTTTGAAAATCTTCACTTCAGAAATTTTGAAAGACTTTGCTGTAGTTAACCCAATATCCTCAGACAGACGCTTCAATGAATAAAAATCACTAGATAACATTTCTCTCACGGTGTAGGGATTGCCTTTCTTCTTGGCACATTTAATAGCGTCAACATATTGGCTGGGTACATAAATTGAACCTGACCTGAGTCTTCGGTGTATTTGTTTTTCTATTGTTGAACGAACAGAGTCAGCTTCATTTTGGGTATGGCTAGTAATTAGGTATTTATGTGTTATGGACTTTATTAAAGGAAGTTTTAACAGCGCATCCAAGTAAATCGAAATTATAAATCGGTTTTTGTTCTGTCTACAACAATTTTCAAAGTAGAATATTAGATCTAAGCCTGGTCCATCATAATTGACCACAATATTTTCAATACTTGAACAAACAAGATCCAATTTCATAAGCTCCGCGGTTTGCTTCTCCCTCATGCCAGTAGAAACAATCAGTTTTATCATCACCAATTAGAGACACAGTAAAATTAAAGGTATTGAGTTTGGATTTATAATAAAAAACAGATGTATTGCCTCGTGGAATTTGCAGGACTGCTTGAAAATCTTAAATTGCAATTATTTTATTTGGACCAGAGCTTTCTTTATCAGCGTTTTTTCGATTCGGGAAAAGTCCTTTTCTTCAATGTGTTTCAAATACTGGAATTCTCAGTCTTTCTTCGGCTTGAAGAAAGTGATATTGATTTCACCATTGAAAATTCTTGAGTACAATGTTTCATTTGCATAGGGCACGTTATTAGAGTCGTACAAGATTTTATAATCTTTATAAAGATCACTGAGCGACTTTCCCCCATCAATATGTCACGTAATTTTCTCCTGACTATTTGATGTTAAAAGAAGGACACAAAGCGTACGGCAGCTGTTGGCCAGAGAACATTTATGGGCGTAGGTTCATTTGACTTAAATAAATATTTGTGATTTTTTCTTTGTGTGATAATATGGGCGCCAATTAGTTTAGACACAATTTTGAGTTCTATTCGTATAAAAACTAATAAACATACGAATGTGATCTCAGGATGACGGTGTACGAAATTGAAGAAGTAATCTCACTCTGATGAACAATCTCTTTATTCAGGAAGGCGATAAACTTCAACATATAGGTACTCACTTTTCTTCAAATGATGTTAGTTGTTGAGAAAACTTCGGTGATAGCGTCTGGAGTGGTTGTTGAATCGAAGAGTCGAGAAATCTGAGATTATATGAAACGAAGAATTTAAGGAGACGAGAATAAAAGAATCTAAGAATACGATAATACAGGAATCCCTAAAAAATATACTTAAATCAGCAAAACAATTCGCTTAATTATTTTGAACTCACCTTCTAGAAAGGGATACACGAAAAGAATATTATAAAATCCCTTGGATAATATGTAAACGTGAGTTAACAAATTCTCAATCGAGAGATAATGTCTGCATACTATCAGTTTCAAAGATGGAATGAATTAATTCGCGATAACAACATCCAATTCCAGACACCCCACCGAAAATTTCAATGAACAGATTTCTATAAAGAATAATACCTTATCTACAGGAAATTGTCTGGTCCATTGTCTGAGAACAACTCAACTGGAATGCCATGTCTACTAAAAATACTTTTGAGACAAACAATAACTGTTTTGGCATTAGTACTTGCTGTTGGCAATAATTCAATATAATTGGAGTAATAATCTTGTACTACAATGTATTTCTTACCTTTATAATCCATGAAATCAACACCCACTTTTTCCCATGGTAGTAACGAAACCTCATGTGGATGAAGTGGTTCCACAGCATTTGAACTTCTATGTGACAGGCAAGTATGACACGTAAACAAGGTTTTTTATATCTGTAGACATAAATGGCCAAAATACATGTCCTCTAGCGAACGCTTTTGATCTTTCAATCCCGAAATGACCAGTGTGTATTATTTTTAAAATATCTGGCCTCAATTTCTTAGGAATGACTTACTGTTACTTCTAAAGATCAAATCATTTTCAGTATGCAAATCAAATCTGTACTGCAAAAATTCATGCAAATCTCTGTGAACTTGAGTTTTATCTGATGGCCATCCTTCCTTACAGAACTTTTTCAAAATCTGCAAGCTTTCATCTTAGTAGCTTTAATCCACCACTGAAGAGGTTCTGATGACACTGGCAAAGACCTAATCAATAAATTTACATGTACAATGACGTCATCATCTAGCTCATCTGTGCTTGTTTCAGAAAGTGCTGCCCTTGACAAAGTATCAGCAATGTACATATGAGTACATTTCTTGTAAATCACATTTAGATTTACAATTGGAGAATGATCTCAGTGAATAAAACAGCTAGTCGAACATCTGACCCTAGTAGCATTAACACGTACGGTATGACTTCATTTGCCCAGTGGTAGATGTTTTCCAATTTCAAATACAAGTACGGAAATTTTGGTGTTTCGGAAGCACGAAATGTCAATTATTCGCAAAAAATTAATTTAAGTGATGAAATTAACTAACGCATGAATATTTCGATAACTAATGCATAAAATGAAAAAAACAATTACTGTTCTGAAATCAGTATAAAAATACCTTTGAATTGAGGTTTCACTCACCCCATCTTCCCTATTCAAAAATTGGGGGTGGGGGTTGTAGCAGCAAGGGTTGAAGCGCTATGCGTCCGTAACCTAGGGTAGAGGGGGGCAGGTTCGGACACTTTTTGCTAATCGGCTGTACAATCCAAAGTAGTGTAGTTTTAGGAATAACAAATATGTCAATACAAAGAGTGACATCTTGTTAACTGCCTGTTAAGCTATGTTGGTTGATCATTGCTGAGTTGCCATTGAAAAATACAAACAAAAGTAAATTATCATTTGTCCGAATGTACCCCACATGGGGGCAGTTGCGGACATGCCTGGGGTAGTTTCGGACGTTCAAATATGGGGATGAAAATGCTAAAATAATACTGAGATATCAATATTTGAGTATAATCCTAATAGTATAGTAAAGGTAATAAACGAACTGTTTATCTGTAATGACTATTGTACTTATTTATGGGGGAATTAAATGGAAAGGAATTAAGAAATATGACTGACATTTCATCCCAAATTTTATTTAGATGTAGAAAATTAACAACTGACTCTCATTCAACATGGATTATAAAATATTATTTCAAATTCAAACCATAGAAGTTAATATTGAACTTCAAAAAACTCGCCAATCAGGGTGTCGCCGCAGTAGCTATAGGTTTGGGTAATTTTGACTCAATGTCAGGTCGGGAAATGGCTGAAATGTCGTCTGCAGGAGGAAACATGAAATAGCCCTTGGAATGCCTTAAGAATTTAACAACATATTCTCCATACTCTTCCGACAATTCTATCACTTGGCCGACGCAGTGAAACACATTTTTCTTTGTTGGAAATCGAACTAAAACAAAATCACCCGGCAAAATTTGGTCATCATCTGGAACAATAACAAAATATTACATATAATTTGGAATTAATATACAATTCGCGCAATTACCTATGAGCTTGTCAAAGTCGTCGTGGTCAGATATCACAACAATATCTGTATCAGAAGAGCTTATGGTCAATTTGTTTTTTCTGGTCATAGTTTTCATTTCAACTCCATCTGAATCTGCAGATGAGCTGTCAGTCAAACGTTTATGCTTACTACGTGTCTTCTTATTTTTTATTGCATCCTTTGAAAAGTTTTTGGATACAGAAGTCTGCAGATCCAGTGGCAGTTTCCTCTTGATCCCTTTTGCATTTGCTCTAATTCGCCTAGCCTGTTCTATTTCTTCGACTCTCTTCTTTTCAGATGATGTAGTGTAAATCCTTGATTTGCCAAGTCTAGACTTCCTACTGGTTTTCCTCTCACCTGCTTTCGGGAATGGCCTAATGTCTGCAGGTTTCAAAATTTCCATAGATATTATGTTGATGAAAGTTTTGGTGGCAGCATCGATAATTTCTTCCAGAAGCGATTGCACAATCGTCGTTACTACAAGAGCAGTATTGGCCTCTTCTGCAACTCTATCATCACTATCAGTGACTGATGAATACTTTGACTCTCTAAATGTAGAAGGCTGACTCATTCCAGGTGCTGAATTATCAAGATTTATAGAATCCAACTCAAGGTTAGAATTGATGTTCATATCAGTTGCTTCCTTTTCTTGGAGATCAGGCATTTGCCGGTCTGTCAAAAATGCTCCAAGATAGTCTTCCTGAGTAAAAATGAGTCGATTTATGGGCCACAACCCAGTACATTGGAAACTGCTTATAATATTTTTAGGTGTGAAAGACTGCAAGAATGGTTCAGCTGTTAATCTGGCAATTTCATAAATTGTTATCGGCTTTCCTGGATTTGTTAGTATATAATCATTAAAAGATGTTTTCAGTTTTTGCTTGAACGGACCATAAACAGCTTTATCGAGAGGTTGCATTTTATGCGTGCAGTGGGGTGGAAATGACAGCAAAACGATCCCGTTCTCACGGGCATAGTTGATGGCATCCTCTGACACATGTGTTTCGTGGTTATCCATTAACAGCAAGATTGGATTTGTTGGGTTACTACAAGTATTCTTTTTTATATGTTCTAATAATTTTACAAAAACTGGTGCGGTCATCCACCCTGATTTTGTTCCGTAACCTATAGATCCAGGTACAGAGCCATGCAAAAAATGGTCCTTTATTCTCACTCGAGGATATACATACATAGGAGGAAGTGCAAAACCGGTAGCAGAAATAACACCACAGAAGGTAACTAAGGTGCCTCTTTCTCCAGAGACACATTGACCCACGACTCTTTTTCCGGTTTCGGCTATGACTTTTGGAGCTTGTAACACAGTGGAAATGCCAGTCTCATCGGTATTCCAAATTCGACTTGGGTGGAATTTATATTTCTCAAGGACATCAGCGTAGTTATTGAAAAATGTGTCCACATTTTGTTTATTGAAAGCTGATGCTCTGCCAAAGCTTGTATTTTCAGGCTTCCTAAGTGAAAGTCTTGGGTGCCGTTTCATGAAACATTTCATCCATTCGATGCCTGCCTGTCGATTGTCATGCCATTTCGCAGGAAATTTTTTATTAAGTTTCAATGCATATTCATAAGCCAATTTACGGGTAGAAATATAAGTTAACCCATGCAAAATTTGGGATGACTGCTTGAGATATTTTTCAAGTTCAAGCTCCTCTATCGGCGAAAACACTTGACGGGTCTCATATTTGGATAATCCTGAATTATTAGATGCCATTTCGGTCCCGGAATCGGAGTTATCCTCCATATTTCGAGCTTTCGATACTCTATCGTGAAGCGTGGATTTTTTAATGCCAAATCTAGCAGCAGCCTGCCGTAACGACATATTTTTAAACAAAACCTCTTTAACAGCGGTTTTCACTATTTCTTCTGGCACGTCTGGTACCTGCTTCTTCTTTATATAAGTTCGAACCATTCTGATTATAATTGGGGCAGTTCCGGACAGTCCGAATGTGCCCCGACCAAATTGTCCGAATCTTCCTCCTCAGTGAAGATCAGTTTGGCAACTACGTAACCGTTAGTTCGGAAAGTTTCTGCCTGTTGAAATAAAGGTTATGTAGTGCACAAATATTTAATTTATCACGTGCATCTCTTAGAAAGTGAAATATGATGACCCTAAATTGCTGAACTCCTTAGGAATAATGTGTGAAATACTTACTTTTGATAGCACTTAAAAACAAAAACAAAATTATCGATGAAATCAGCCGTTTGATACCGCGTAGTTTATTACACTGTGTTCAAATCACCACTGTTGTCAACATGTGCAATAACAAATATCTAGAGCAACTGAGAGGCGGAAAAAGTGAAATGTCCGGATGTGCCCCGTGTCCGAACCTGCCTCCCTCTACCCTACATCTTAAGTTGTTCCCCTCGAAACAGAAATCGACCTGTCCGAGCATTTCTATCGAAAAAACTTATTTCGACTGTAATCTCGTCTGTTTCGTTTTCAAATGGCCACCCTGTATACCAACGTGTTTGAATTTATTTATTGGGTGTCTGTTTGGGATTAAATGATGAATCTAAAGTATAAACACACGCAATGCAATTCTCATAAACCACTTCCCCAAGAGTATCTTGGCCTACCTATAGTATAGGATCCCGCTATACAACGACCTTCACCGAGATGCTTATTTGATGAGACGTATTTTTTATGTTGTTAAATATGCCAATAAATATATCCTATATGGGTTGCCTAACAAATTTCAGTCCAGAGTATTTTTAATTAATAATTAAAAAAAAAATTTTTTTAAACATTGCACCGGTGTGATTATTTAATAAATTTGATACCAATCGAAAGTTTGAAGCCCATAGAATATGCAAACGTTAGGTTGCCTATTTTTATCCGGTCACAACCACGGGTTGCCAGGTGTAAACAGGTAAATCCATACTAGCATTTTGCAACGTTCTGATTATTGAATCAATTTTAGATAAAATGAAAGATTATTTCATAAGGAACACGGTGGTATAGGGTTGCCTGCGAAAAATCAGTCCCGAATTACGGTTGTCGAATTTTAAATAATAAAATATCGCTGCGAGTGAATGTGTGTGAGAGAGGGTCCCAGACCAACCATCCCATGCGGTAGAAAAGGACGCAGCGTAGCAGCTGTTTAAAGCCGCCCATTTAAAGAAGGAGAGTGCGCATGCTATTTGTGCTTGGAAATGAAAAGGATAGCGATAGACTCGTATATGCTATACATTATTTTGGAGTAGTTAATTATTAATATAGAGAAATAGTTATTTAATTTTTTATTTTTTAATCAATTAATTATTTATCTATGTTTATTGTTTATGTGACACTAAAGTATATACACATCTTTAGTAAAAAAGACAGAGTAATACATATATATTACTAATCTGGCAAATTTTATCTTTATTATTAGGAGCCGAAATAAAAAACAACAATTAAAAGAATACTTCTGTTTATTGAAAAAAATTTAAAATACAAAAATTTTTAAAATTACTCAGGTTCCGAGTCATCGGACATATAACTGTGATCTCCAACTTCTGAATCTTCTTCGTTATCACTCTCTGTTTCAATTTTTTCGACAATGTCTTCTATTTTTAAAGGTGTATGATCCCCAATGAATCCTACTGGTTTTAAATATTCATCTAAGAACCAACCGCAGTTTTCAGGCTGAAGTTTCACGCATATTGGATCCGTTGCATTAAGCCACATGGAATTTACGAAAATAGTTCGTAAAATTTTCTGAGTTAATGATATCCAGCATGGTGGTATGGAGTTGGAGTCGAAGCCTTTTATTTTTTTTAAAAAGTGCTCGCTCTCTTCTTTTGCAGAGTAATTCTTCAAAAAAATCCGATGTCTCGCATCATTCACACTGGTACAGTTCCTGACACCATACATACTAGACGTAAATTCTTGAACAGTCTTCATTTTTTCACCAATGAAAATATCAGCAGCATCTGTTAATGACGCAAAAACTGTTTGATATTTTTCATTTTTTGAAAATTGCTGAAAAGGTTTTACTTTCCTTTGTTGTAAAATGCTGCCGTGTAATCGCAACCCGTAAATGCATGGAATGCTGGAAGACTTTGGCATAATTTAATTCCTAACTCCAACGCTAAATCGGTGCAATTAATACAATCAACAGTTTGATTATTACTCTTTTTTGTAGCTGAACTGGCAAGCCAAATTTCTGATCCGATAAGTTTGTGCATATTTCCTAACAAAATAATCAAAACGTCAGTATCAGAGGCTTTAATTAAAATTCTTGAGCCTGGTTCCGCTTTAGAAGCATGAAAAATAATCCTTGTATCAGCTTCTTCGTGATAACATTCCTAATTAGTTTCTTCAGTTTTTTTTACGGAATTTCCCTGAACTTCATAAGAGTAACAGTGATGGTCGACGGTTAAAAAAATTTTTTTGTTTTGGATTATCGTTACCAAATTGTCGTTTTGCCAATAATCAGCCAGAAACTGCACCAGAGCCTCTTTAAAGCGATAATTTTAAGGCTTTGCAAAAATTTTTTGGTCTAGTTTGCTGAGGTCCTGAAATTTTGTACGGAATATCGAATTCTTTTTCTGCTTTCACGTTCGGAATCTTTGATTGACGGTGATAAGTAGCGATCAAAAATTAAATGTATTTCTGTCGCGTTTGTTGAACATATTTTCATGAGTATTGACTCGGCAATTTTATCAAAAGTTTGAGCTATAGCAGCTCCGATTATATGCAAGTAATAAAACCATCTATTATTTCAACGTTGATATGAGTTGGCTCAACCATTTTAGTTTTGGATTTCAAAACCTTTGCTAACGTTGATTTTGAAGTTTTTAACATCTCTCCAGTACATGCAAAAAGAGCAGGGGGCAATGGTGCTAGTGGAAAAGTTAGGCAAAATTCGAGATTAATTTTTTGTTTAGACTTATTGCCAAAAGTCGCCCAAATACATCTCGTTCCATTTTCAACAATACTTTCTTGTTCTTGTCTTTGGTATTCAAGACTTTAGTCATACATTGAGAAGCAAAATTGCAGATTTTGTTTCGTTTTATTGGTTTATCGAATCTTCCGGGAGTTGAAGAGCATTCCGAGATAAAATTTAATTTTTGTTGAGAGCCTGCTGTTTTACGTTCAGCAGAAAATCAGTAACTTCTTTCGATGCAGCTTTACCGGTTGAAATGTTGAATAATGTATCTTTGTCAATAGTGTCATCAAATGGATTCATCGTACATTTTGTTGCTTCAATGATACTCTGAAGATTTTTCTTGTCTTTCTTAATTTTACTTTGTTGCAATGAGTGCGAAGTATCATCCTTTTTCGTTAATCCGATTTTTTGTTTGATAGATGTTAATATCTTCGTCCTCATGCTATGACTGAGTGCCCATCTTTGACGTGCAGATAATGAATCCGCAGCAAGGTTATCAGCCAATTGATTGCTAGCATCAGCATTGATGGTTTGCTCTAGCGTCAAGTCAACCGGTGATCGAGCGAAATTCGCTGCAGTTCGTCTAATTCCAAAAGCACCTCGACGAAATTCAGCCACCAAAGATGAATTATTAGTATACAAATTGATTAAATTGCTCAAATATAACAAGGACCATCTGGCATAATTGGGCTGGTTTAACGCAAAAAAAATATCAGCCATGTTGAAAATCGAGTCCACGCACAGTTCAAAGTTACTGGTTCGCATACTTCTGGAAAACCGATGGTATAAATTAATTAACTCACAGTACTGGTATTAAAATTGAGCAGTTTTCCCTTTTTCTCCGATTAAAGTCTGATTGCAGAATTCTTTATAACCGTTAACAATTCGACTCAATACATCTGGTAACTCGATTGTTTCGTTGGCGTCATAAGCAGTTTGATTTGATGCATTCTGTATTTGCGTTTGCAGCAGTTCATCCATCGCCTCAAGTGTAACATTAGTTGTCGATAAATACTGTTCAAAATGTAATATTTGTAATGCGGCAGCGGTTAGCGGATGTAAGCGCTTGCAACGATTGAAGTGCTTGCTGTCCAAAAAGCTATTCATGGAGCCGACGGCTAATACTTCAGCTTGCACCAGTATTTCCACTAATCCACTGGAGTCAATATATTTTCCGATGGCTCTAAAAAATGCCATCTCTGTGTGAAACGCTCCCAAGTTAACAAAAATTTTATTGTATAGCGGTTTTCTTGTTCTTGAATTTGCATAGCCATTTTGCTATCGCTAAATCATATGTCACAATAATTTCTGGCTGCTGACATTTTTCAGCGATTTCTTTAGCCATGTTTAAAGTTTCATTGACTACTGCATACGACGTTGGTGATGAATTTATGGGAGGCAAATATTCAACTCTTTGCTTCTCACTGTGGTCTAAAGATATCATACAGTTATAACCCAACCACATAGGAACAGAATCAATTCTTGATAACGATATTATCCACAATAAATCTTTATCTGTAGCTATTTCTGCAGCACCTTTGCATAACTCGGTTGTACTGGTAAACGAATCTACAGTAATCAGCTGCATACTTGCCTTAGGTTTCGAATAATATGGTCGAATTTCTCGTGATAATTCATTGAAACGCCTTCTCTTGCGGGTAGGCCCTTCTTCATTTGTGTTGTCCTTAACTTGAGGCGCTGGTGAAGTAGCTTCACCATAATCAAAATTATCAGTTCTATTACTAGAGAATTGATAAATAATGCCGACTGTGTCGTGCATAGTGTCCTTTCCAGAAGTTGTGTCAACGAAGCGGTCGAAATTATCGAACGCTACGTGAGTGCTGTGTCCATTTGTTGCAGTGATGCCTTTTGGTATAACTTTGTTATCTTGGATCGATGTATACGTCATTTCGGTTTCCAATTCTTCTGCCAAATTATATCCAATTGTATGGCCATACCTATTAAGTATGGTAATTACTTGCCTAGAGTTGGTTAAAGACTTTACTGCCAATCCAAGAGATAAACTTTTTGCGGGCTTACATGTACCCCTAGTGACAGCATAAATAACGTCACTACATATTGACGTTATTTCAGCTTTCAGTTCGTTCGAATCTTCATCAGAATGATTAGGTCCTTCAATAAGGTTTCGCATAAAATCTATTAATAGCTGAGGAATGTCACATTCTCCACGAATGACATCATCAGCAGTTACGTTGCGAGAAAGCGGATGAACATCTATATTTTTAATGCAGCTTCTCAAATGATATGCTACATTTTCAAACTCATATTCATTTCTTGTCTCCAAAAATTTAAAATTGTTAGCCATTACAGAAACGTCCATGTCTGTTTTGTACACAATTTTTTTGTTACGTATTCCCATTGACGCTTCGATCGTAATAAGATTACCAAATTTCTTCATTAACTTTTTTGCAAGGTTTCACATCGGTAATCTTGAATATCATCGAAATCAATTTCATGATTTCCAAACTCTAGCAATAAAGCTTGGTATCTTAAAAATAATTGAGCCAAGTACATAACTTGGTTGTTTTCAATTATTTCTCAATAAAATTTGATATGGATTGAAAGACCAACTGATGTAACTGTCGATATTTACTATACGTGGAATCGGTAGATTCTTCCGTGGACCGCTTATTTTTCGATTGATACAGTGCGTAACAAGGCAGATGGTACGCGATAGTTTGATGTTGAAGTTTGGAGAGAATCTCCGAATCGCTTAAATTTTCGGCGATATTTTTGATCTGTAGTGGTACTTTGTCACCTTTAGGGAAAGTGAGATTAACCAGCTTCTTTCCACATCTTTTTTGGCTGTGGTCACAAAAAAGACAAATAATTGTGCTTGATGTCGTTGCTGTTGACGTCGTTGCTGTTGATGTCGTTGCTGTTGATGTTAACTGCTCCTAAAAGAATTTAAATCATTCTTTGAGTAAAAATGGAAGAAAACAAATATAAATGAAAATACAAGTTCAATTAATAGATTTTCATGTCACTTTTTTAAAAAAGCTAAAAAAAATAATAATATTTTATTACCTTGTCAAAGCCCCCAGAAGTTTGAAGCAGGTCTTCAACATTACTCGTTGCATCCTCAGCAACTGTAGCACAGGAATCGACACTAGGATTCAACTGTTGTGGTTCTTCTTCAGTAGTAGATACATCGGTATGCTCCTAAAAAAAAAACAATTTTTGCGATTAAATGAAAATGTTTGATAATAAATTAAAAAAAAATTTTGATAAGAATAGTTGATTGAAAACGTCCTCATTTAATTATTCTTAAAAAAAAAAAAAAAAAGTACCGTTTTTAAGTAAATTACAAAAAAAATATGTGTGTCAAAAATTAACAAAACCATAAGTGAGTTTTACTACCAATTACTTCAACATGACAAAAATATAGAAAATGTATTAGCTTAGATAATTTTTAAGATTCAATTATTATGTACTTCTGTATATTCAGCGATAAATTTAAGAAATTCTTCGTTATATTTTTTATTCAAAACAGTCACTTTTTTGTAGCACGTCGTATGATAACCTACAAATTGGAGTGACGCACTGGGTAGCTCAATAAAACTGTATTTAAAATTTTTTTTCTTACGAAAAGCTAACTTTAATGCACAGTTTTCAAAAGTTTCATCATCAAAATCAATTATTCCGTCATCCGAATCACATAAAAAACACTTTTTGGCCATTTTTTCCAACAATAAATAGCAGCACGTTTTTTCACTTGTATCTATAGCGACAAACTACTCCAAAATAATGTATAGCATATACGAGTCTATCGCTATCCTTTTCATTTCCAAGCACAAATAGCATGCGCACTCTCCTTCTTTAAATGGGCGGCTTTAAACAGCTGCTACGCTGCGTCCTTTTCTACCGCATGGGATGGTTGGTCTGGGACCTCTCTCTCACACACATTCACTCGCAGCGATATTTTATTATTTAAAATTCGACAACCGTAATTCGGGACTGATTTTTCGCAGGCAACCCTATACCACCGTGTTCCTTATGAAATAATCTTTCATTTTATCTAAAATTGATTCAATAATCAGAACGTTGCAAAATGCTAGTATGGATTTACCTGTTTACACCTGGCAACCCGTGGTTGTGACCGGATAAAAATAGGCAACCTAACGTTTGCATATTCTATGGGCTTCAAACTTTCGATTGGTATCAAATTTATTAAATAATCACACCGGTGCAATGTTTAAAAAAAAAATTTTTTTTAATTATTAATTAAAAATACTCTGGACTGAAATTTGTTAGGCAACCCATATAGGATATATTTATTGGCATATTTAATAACATAAAAAATACGTCTCATCAAATAAGCATCTCGGTGAAGGTCGTTGTATAGCGGGATCTTAGACTACTAGTCTTTGAAAAATAAACAAGTCGTGGGTTGCTGTTTTGCTATTTACAGTTACTAAGAATGAATTTTTATGGTCAGAAAATCACAAAATTTATTCCATACAGTACGAATACACTTTTCTCTGAAATCGAAATAATATTCAAGTACTTATGATAATAGTCATTTGAGATTTTCTTCCCCATTTAATTCAGATGAACTGTCATTATTATCTTCCTCTAAAAAATCGGTGTTGATATCGATATCTTGCAATCTTTTTCCACTGTAAGACTCATTTATCCTCTTCTTCGAAAGAAGAAGTAGTTTACTGACTTTCGCCGTTTGATAAATATCATCTGGCAGTCTATAAAACTCGCTATGAGTTTTCTCGGTATGACCCATGAAAGTGGCTAATTGCTGCAGATCTTCTTTATCCATTTTATAAATTTGGGTCATTTTAGCTAAATGCTCTCGTAATTTTGTTGACATTAGCAGAGCTGCTTTGTCTTCTCCATTTAATGACAATTTGGCATGCTTTCGCATGGTTTTGTACCCAGCAATAGGATTTTGGGTACCAGGTACCCCAAAAAAGTGTATGTTTTCCTGTAATTCAAAATGGCTTCTGCATTTCAGAAATAAGTCGATATATTTCAAAATATTTTTCTCGAATAGAATAGAAACTCCTCTTCCCCGTTTTCCACTAATGACTACACGTTTGAGCGAATTGAACTCACTACTCCCAGTCTTCTCAATATTTTGTAAAAATACATGTAATGGCATTCGCTCCAATTCACCGCTCCAATACGACGATTAAATAATAAGACGCTACAAAATTTTCCTTCCAGCAGATTTGCGGAATGCTTTCGCATTCGTCATATTCTCGGTAAGAATTTTCTTAGTTTCTTAGAGGTATCCAACATATTGTTCAGGTAAACTTCAAATTTCTGAAATAAAAAGCATTTTCAGTTTATGGGTCCTTAAAAAATGTTATTTCAGTTTGAAAGGCTGGACACAGTTATCATTAGGACAACTTCACAGTTTGTTTTAGAATTTATAAGGTTTTCACGAATAAACTCTCTTATTATAAATATTATCATTACTTATCAAAGGATGGATCAAAATGCAAAGAAGTATAAAAAACGTAAATATTTGCTTGGCGGGTGATATATCCTGATTAATTATGACTTTCAATGAATATCATGAATCATGGTAAAGTTGAAGCATCAAAAAAATTATTATACAGCTTCATTTATTTCAATGAATTATTCACATTAATACTTTACTTGATATTTAGGGATTCATCAATTGAAATCTATATTTTTGATCAAAAGATCATACTCATTTATTCGTCAACGTTCGTTCCGTCGTCGTTCCGGGCTGTGCCCCTAATCAAGTTGACTTTTTTCATTATGTTTCGAGTTGTCAAATATATGTAAGATTCCAGCTCGTATTAATAGTCCAAGATCCCGGTGCCCCCAGACGTTACTTATTTTCTCATAAGAAATATAAATGGGATAAAGTAGTGTTAGTACGTACTTTGAGTGTGTGCATACCTGCTACCTTGGGTCGACGGCCAATTCATAGGTACCAGGTGCTAAAGGTAGATAAATACAGTACTGATTTTTCTTAAATTCTCAGTGCTGATTTTTACATATGTTTTAGATATTGTTGTTAAAAATTAATAATCATTATTGCCAGACACTTTCCATCGGCGCTTACTCTTTACCAGACGCTTTAAAGCTTCAAAAAAAATAACATATTCTTACTTATAATCTCATTCTTGATTTTTATGTAGAATACTTGGGGAACTATTTGAACACCCCTGGTCAGCAGCCAGACCAATTGGAGGGGTCAAACATCCCCCCAGAACATTATTATCAAGAATTTTACTCGCACAAATGCAAGTAGTAGTAGTCGTAGTTGTACATAGTTGTAAAAGTTCTTTATTGTCATAAACATCGTGAATTAGATAGATTTGATATTGATAAAAATGTTTTCTGGTATTCAACAGAAAAACAATTTTATAATAGGTTTTGTCGGTTATAAAGGAAGGAATAATGCAATGCTTATTTCAACCGAGTAAAACACTTAATGATATTATCTGACCCTCTTACCTTGATATCTGATGCCATAGGTAATAGAGATGGTTTGTTGAATATATTTATGTCAAGATTTTGGGCAGCTTCACTGGGTATTACTTGACACCGATCACTTTCTAGTAGGCTCATCATGGAATTCAACTGATTTAATTTAGATTTTGAATTTTTCTCCTTTTGTACTTCTATCGAATAGCAGGTGTTAATGGCCGATTTGATTAGTGTTCCCATTTGAAGTGCAAGGGAAGGTGAACTGAAGCACTTGTTTGAGGCATCATACTCGGCGATATTCTTCGTTGCTGCGATCAATAATTTGAATTTACATGGAATCGATATGTCTTCCATATTTAGCTGGTTATTATTCTCTATTTTTCTGGCAGCTAAGAGAAGCCTCGCCAATCTCCTCATATTTCTTATAATGACAAAGCGCAAATGCTGCTGTTTATGGTTTTTCATATATCTTCGACCAACTTCACATATTACAGGATCTTTTTTTTATGATTATAGAGACCTCGTCTGCCCTCAACATATCTAATACACCACTTGATCTCAAAGGGTCATTAGGTCCAAAAGGTCTGGACATAAATGTTTGGCCAGAACTTTGAGGCTTGTAGAGTTTTGATGGATCCGGATTTAATGGGTATTTTTTGACATGACGTCTTAAGCTAATACGGTTATATTATCCCCTACAGAAAATACAAGGCAAGTCATTCTCTGCCAATATTTCATCTTTTGCTCGACGAATTTTATCTATTTTATGTTTACTCTCCTCACTCTTCTTGTTGATCGACATTATTTCCTGAATTTCAAATTCATCAAAATGATTTCTTTCCAAGTGTTTCGAGAAATTTCCCACTTTCACATTGCAGTACAAGCATGGGTGCTTACGTCTCTTTTTTTTTTACCTTTCTAACTGTTCGGGTTGTTCTTAAAATTTTTCATCGCAGTCATTCATAGTACCCTCAATAGGTTAAAATAAATGGTTTATTAAAATCTGGATATTTCAATACAGGGTAGTTCATAAAATTATATACAATTGAAGAAATGCTTCTATATATGTGGGATCCTCAATATTTATTTTTTATCTTTTTTAAAACATAATGTTGGAGGTTTTGTGATTTTAGCAAAGTTAGGAATGAATTTTCTGTAATATCCTACTAGACTAAGAAATGATTTAATTTCTTTTTGAGTTTTAGGAATGGGAAAGCATGAAATAGCTTTCAATTTATTCGGATTCGGTTTAATACTTGTTATAACATGTCCTAAAAATTCGATTTCTTCTTTAAAAAAATAGCATTTATCCAATTAAATCTTTGAATGATCCATTCTTATTGTTTCTAAAATGTTATGAATATCTGCCAGATGTTGTTCGATCGTTTCCGAAAAAATGACTACATCGTCCATA
The DNA here is from genome assembly GCA_030674115.1 of Micraspis discolor. NCBI lineage: Eukaryota > Metazoa > Arthropoda > Insecta > Coleoptera > Coccinellidae > Micraspis > Micraspis discolor. Next base: position 41,580 of record JARTUT010000095.1, on the reverse strand, counting down.
TACACGTAGCAGCATTTGCCTATATATTTTTTTAAAACATTCTTCATTAATTTTTGAAATGCGGCTAGCGCATTTTTTAAACCAAAGAGCATTCTTAAAAATTCATAATAAACCGTTATCAATAGAAAAAGCCGTTTTTTCAATGGATTCTTCATCTAATTCGATTTTATGAAATCCGGAAGCAAGATCTAGTGTCGTAAAATATTTTTTATTCCCTAATTTATCCAAAATAGCTTCAATTTGTGGAAGAGGACACTTGTTATTAATAGTTTTATCATTTAATTTCCTATAATCGATTGCCATACGCCATTTCTTTTTTCCGGATAAATCTTGTTTTTTCGGTACTAAGACTACCGGAAATGTCCAAGGGGAACAACTATGTCGAATGATTTTTTTTTCTAGCATATCATTTATTTGACTTTGTATTTCTTCACGTTGACATTCTGGATATCTATAGATTTTAGAGTGTACAGGAACTTCGTCTACCGTTCGAATTCTGTGTTTAACTCGATTTGAAAAATTCAATGGTTGTCCTTGTAATTGCAATACATCGATATTTTTTTCAAAGATTTTCTTTAATTAAGTAGAAATTTTAGGTTCTAAGTGTGAAAGATCAATCGGTTTGTCAATAGGTTTTTGACAAACCTGTTGGTTTTTAAATGGTATTCTGCAAAATTCATTTTCAAGTATTCCATTTTTAAAATCAATTTTTAAATTATATTTGTTCGGAAAATCCGTACCAATTAGACCATCGTAGTTTTTATGAAATTTATATAAGATGAAAGGATGATAATCATTAATATTTAATTTTGAAAAAAGGGGTATTGAATCCTTTTCAGTTGAAGTTTGTGATTTGAAACATGCAGTGAGGGTACTGTCTTCATTGAAAATATTTTCTTTCAAATTATTATAAGCAAATTTAGGACCAATTAAGCATACTGAACATCCGCTATCAATAAAGAGTTTACACTTAGGATTCGAAAATTCAATGTATGGTAAATGGTTTACATTGTCGACAGAATTATTTAAGTCAACGAACCGTTTTCTTTGACGTCTTGATAATTTTGATTTAAACTTATACATTTTGAAGTGGAGGGTTGTGAATTAACATAATAAGGTTTTTTATTTTGATAAAAACTTTTAGAAGAACTTGGTTGAGATGAATGACTTTCAATATTTGTCAACTCTTCCGATACAAAATTGCGTTCAGGATTGAAATATCTTTGAGGATTATTTTGATACTGTGTTGAATAATTTGTCCTCTTTTGTGGATAGTTCCTTGTTTGAATCGACATTTTTTCTACAGGATTAGTATTCCTAAAATTGGGATTCGGTTTAAATACATTTGAGTTTATGGTGTAATTAACCCTAGCATGATTCTGATTTGGTTGTATTGAGTTCGAATAGTTAAAATTTAAATTATTTCTAGCTTGACTTTGATTTGGTTGTGAATAATTACGATTGCAATTATTTCTAGCTTGATTTTGATTCGGTTGTGAATAGTTGCGATTGAAATGCGTCTGATTCGCAATTCTATTATTAAAGGTAAATGGATGATAAGACTTTGATGTTGTTTGCGAATTCTTATTTCGCCTACATACGGGGAAATTCGATATGAGGACCGTTTTGCAAATTTTTAAAATATTTTTTTTATAAAGTTGCTTTTCCATCCATATTATCGGAATCAATTCTATAATTAATTCTAATTTTCATAGTAATAATATTTTCTATAAGACTTAGGTCTTCATTTTCTTTTCTTGTTAAAAATTGTAAATTAGGAATTAGGTCATCTAAATTTATTTGATCTCCGAATTTATTGCATAGAAAATCTTTCAGCACATTCCAGTCATTGGGGATATCAGAAGTTACTAACCCTTTATCTACCATAATTGCATCTTGATTGGGATTTAGCATATGAATCAGCCCACTATCCTAAAAAATGACCTTGTCAGAGGCTCTACCTTCATAGGCCTTGCTCATGAAGGTAATTGTTCCAGCAGGTGATACCCCTATCATCAACTTAACTGTACAGTTACTTTTATATTGGGAGTAGAATTTAATTCTACAACAGAGACCTTGAGGTCTCTGTGTACAAATTTCTGTACAGTCTAATATAATTCTAGTGTTTTCAAAATCTTGAAAACAAGCAGGAATGTTTTGACTTTTTTCTTCTGTTGATGGAAAATAAATGACTGGTTTGAGGACAGCATGAAATACTGAAAGCATTTCAAAGAAATGTCTTTTGCAAGTTTGTTGAGATATTTGGAACAGTATTGCTAGTGTAACATACGATAGATTTAATTTCATTTTAGTGAAAGTAAAAATAAGCTGCTGTTTTATGGATAACCTGCTCGTTTTGTTTCCAAGAACTTTAAGTACCATATTTTCTACACAATTGAAAATCCTGAAATTATTTATTCCAGTGGAACTTTTCAATGCACTATCACTATCCAATATATCACTGTATGTAGAAATACGAGAAGTATCAACTTGAATACTATCATCACAAGTATTAGGTACACTATTAACTATGTTGTCAACCAAGTCGCTATCTATATCATCAGTACTGTTTAACAAATTTAAGAGTGCATGAGCTACACTGATTTCCTCTTCAGAATGAGGATTTTCAGAGCAGCAAGCATCTTCTATACAATTCTTCCTTTGTTCTCTTTCAAAGTAGCGCCTTGTCCTCATTGAAGAAGATGATAACAAGCTTCCATGCTAAATACTCACAACTGGAAGATTCTGAGAGGGAAAAGCATTCTTTTTCAAAATACGTTTTTTTCCTGTCCCACCTATAACAGAAAGTAGATATTAACTGAATACCACATAAATAATCTCAACTCACCCTTGTGATAATGTTTTTCCAGAAAATGCAAAGAACACACTTTCGTTTCGTAACAGGTTTTCCGATCCTTAGTTTATTGATCCAAGCCTTTCTTCGATCTATTAGTTGCCTTCCAAAGAAAGTTTCAATATATATCCTAATTTGGTTTTCTGGAGGAAATAGGTGAAAACTTAATTCAGGCATTTTTTTCGCCCATGAATTGCATTGTGGCACACAATAATAGTCATTCCATATATTAAACCGGATAATACTCTTTATTTTCAATTGTACTCGTTCAGATAATTTTCAATTTCCGCCACCAGGCTGAGTATCGCTAGGCAGCAGAAGCAGAGATATAGAGTGGGGAGAATGATCTTCCAGATGCGCGAAGTGGCTAATTTTTCGTCCGCCATTTTTATACTTTGGGTTCATTGGCGTAAAAAGCAGTGTATCAGAGGGATAGTTGGTATAAAATGAAAATTATCCAATTTCGAATTTGTAATCATGAAGTTTTGGATTTGTGATATCTTACTGCGCAAAAAGTATTGATAAATGAATGCTTCCTTTTCATGAACGTTTGCTTATTTTCCCATCATTATTATGATAAATTTTTCTGATAAACAATTAGATTTTATTCTGATTCAATCTCTTATTAGTATAAAGAACCCATCAACTTGCTGTGTAGCTGAATGAGAGAAAACAGATTGGGTATTTTATTTAATTGTAAGATGTATTTTACGAGTTCATATGAATACCTTATAGCAACATGAAAATGACTAATAGAGGAGAAGGTCGTAATATGGCCCCCCATTTAGTTTTTCAAAAATAATAAAAAAAATTGACGATATTTTAAGAGTCAGTTCATATCAAAAGATATCTTACTTAATTGGGTAATAGGAATTATGTTTCAAAAAAACAAAGGTAAAGGTAACAGTTTAATATTACACATTTTAATATTTTTATTTCCAACATTGAGTAATAGTTTTCAACTCAGAAGTAAATAAAATGAAATTATTCTAAAAGTAAACAAAAGGAAACGTGTGGTAAATATGGCCCCTGTTAGGGGCCATATTAAATATATGAAAATTAGCGACAGAAGTCGCAGACATAATAATCGCCTTCTGCTCCAGCACAATCATTATGTGCCCACATATCACAGCTTTGACACTTTATCCATATTTCCCTCGATCAATCTAGTGTCATTAGAAAATTGGGCATTACAAAAATACACTCTGTGTCGCTAGTGTTGGGATATTGAGGTAAAGGAACATCGGCTCCAGAGGAAGTCAAATTGTTGGTCATCATCATCTTCACTGTCTGTGAACTCATAATAGTTCGACCACTGCCGCGTCTGCGCGTCCTCTGCCATGTCACGACCATTATGTGCCCACATATCACAGCTTTGACACTTTATCCATATTTCCCCTCTAGTGTCATTAGAAAATTGGGCATTACAAAAAATACACTCTGTGTCGCTAGTGTTGGGATATTGAGGTAAAGGAACATCGGCTCCAGAGGAAGAATCATTGCCATCAAATTGTTGGTCATCATCATCTTCACTGTCTGTGAACTCATTTCTTTGAGTGCCACGTTGTGTTGCAGTTCGACCACTGCCGCGTCCTTTGGCGCGTCCTCTGCCATGTCCGCGACCACTCCCTCGACCACCCCTTAAACCACGTCTTCGTTTTACGTCCTCAGATCTTTATATTTGATCCTCAAGTTGTCTTTTATAAGGCGACGACGTGATGACTGACGCAGTTCCAGCCTTCCTTCCTTGATTAGACGTCATTTTTTTTTAGTAGAAGGAGCAGGAAGTATGTCCGCTGGCAAGATAGCTCTAGATCTAATTGATGACGGCCCCGGCTGAGAGTCTGACGGATTTGGCTGACTTGACGGTGCCGGTGTTTCATGTGCTAAAGTACTCGCAATGACTGACAATGAATCAACTAACGGAGACACCGACACTTGTTCCAATGGTGGCAGATGGTGATAGATTCGGCTGACTTGGCGTCACATGTGCTGCCTTTGTCTGAATACTTCGATCGTCTGATGCTCGATCAATTGTTGCAGAGACTGGCGCTTGATTTATAATTGTTCGCAGTAGTTGAGTGACGGGTGCTGATAGATTAGGCTGACTTGGCGACACAGGTGCTTCGTGTGCCAAAATACCCGCAGAGGCTGACGTTGGATCAACCAAAGGAGATACTGACACTTGTCCCAATGGTGGCAGTGAAAGATTCGCCTGACTTGTGTGTGCTTCATTTGACAAAATACTGGGAGAACCTGGCGAATCATTAACTGTTGGAGATACTGGCGCTTGATCCATTGGTGTCAGTGGATTATTGGTAGATGGTGACCGACATGACAGCTCTTCAGCCAGAAAATCTGCATCGCTAAACACATGTCGATTAAACGGAAAGATTCCTGTGATTCTGAATCCGTTGACTGCCAATTCTCCAGTTGTGCATTTCAAATAAGCCTTCCCCAACAGCTCTGCGATGTCATATGGCTTGAGAATTCTGTTTGAATGTAACATGAACTGCCGAATCTCGTTACTGTAATGGGTTTTTAGTGCACCCATGAATGTCCGGTCCAGTGGCTGCAGTTTGTGGGTTGTGTGAGGAGGCAGGCTTATGATCGTTACGTGTCTTTCACGAGCAAGCGTTAAGATTTCAATATTACGAGTGTGAGTGTAATGGCCATCAAGGACGAGAAGAACTGGAGACTGTTCTGTTGGATTTGTCTTTTCCAAGAAGTGCTTAAACCATTCTGTAAACAGATGTGCTTGTATCCAACCAGACGGGTGGACTTTTCCTATCGCACCAGGAGGAGCTCCTTTCATCAACTGATCAGAATAATTTTTTCTTGGAAATATGAGCATGGGCGGTATGTAGGATCCTCCAGCACTCATGCAACAAACAAATGTCACTAATGATCCTCGCTCTGCTGCTGTCAAGGCCCCGATTTGCCGCTTACCCTTTTTACCAATCACAGCAGGTATTTTCGACTGCACTATGGTGAGCCCCGTTTCATCCACATTAAAAATTCGATCTGCAGGGTAATGTTTTTTTGAGTATTCAGCTTCCAGTATGTCGAAAAATTCATTAACGGCCGCGCGATTAAAGCCTTGCACTCGGGCATATGAAGTGCCCGTTGGTTTTCTGATAGACAACTCATTTTTATGGTCTGTTTAAAGAGTGATCTAACCATGCTCGACCAGCTACTTCTTTTTTGAATGGGTTTGGAATTTCATTCCTCGTCGCTAATTGGTAAGCCATCCGTCTAACATCCATAAGTGTTAAGCCGTAATATTTGCTTTCCATGAACAACAAATATTCCACAAATTCTTTTTCTATTTCAGGTGGTAGAACACACTTTCTGCCTAATGGTCTATGTACTACTGAATCTAAAGACTCCCCTGTGCATTTTGCCAGTCTTCTTAACGTCGTTCTAGGAACAGAAAACATCTTGACAGCCTTCTTGTAGCCCATAGCCTTAGTTTGCACTGCTTGAACAGCCAGTTTCATTTTTTCGGGATCCCATTGTTGTCTCTTTCTTTTTGGCTTCGGAGAAATATTAATTCGCGGCATCTGAAACCAACAAAATACGTTTATATATGCACATTGTGATATTTTTTATTAAAATGTCATCATTCATACGTTTAATATGGCCCCGGGGGCCATAGCACCAGCAATATTAGGGGGCCATATTAAAAGCAAGCGCTTATTATAAACAATGAACGACAATCTCAAAAACAATACAAATATTTAGATTTTACCTTCGAAATATTAAAGATGGGTTACTATCCTCTCTCCTCAATGCAAACAGAGCACACAAAACACGGTTTTAGCTAACGTTTATTAGATTTATCGCAGGAGAAAATTCTTTTGAAACAACGTGTGACAAACACCTTTAACAAATGTCAAACTACGAGCACAGCAGCGCTCTCGGTTGGCTTGAAATTTGCGGTAAAAGCTTCCAAACATTCTTTTAGGCTTGGATACTTCCTGGCTGGAATATCCTGTCCTTCTTGGATTGCTTGGAGAGCAATGGTATAATCTTCGTCAAATCTTCTGAATCCTGTATAAGCACCTACAAAAAGATTCATGGGGAATGTCATCCTGTGTGCTTGGCGGGATCCAGCCACTAGAACGACGTCGGCTAGAATTCTAATAAGAGTACTTATTTCACTCGCTCTCTTTCCTTTAACCACTTCTAATATCTCATCAATAAATGGTATGTGCATCATTGATCTCTTAGCTGCGTCTGTCCATTTTTGTCTTCATAAATGTAGTAATTCATAGATGGCGCTTCCCGATGTTGAGATACGATGGGGGGCCATATAACCAACGGGGGCCATATTACGACCTTCTCCTCTAGTGGATAATTGGAATGCTCATTTTACTATTTATTCAAAAGTCTTAAAAATAGAAGTAGAATCTGTTGTTTCTTTGAATTGAAACAACACTTGCTTGAAGTTTTAGGCAACTGAACGACCAGACTCAGAACGTTCAAGGGATGTCTTAACTCCACAGTTGCCGAAGAGGTGTATTGATCAAACTAATGGTGAATGATACTTTATTGATTACACACTAATCTTATATACTAAATTGAGTAATGACGATAACAATAACATTGCCATATTTGGACATTTTCTAGGTCCCTTGTTGCGTCAATTGTTTCTAGCCAGCCAGCAGATTTCGGTCGGTCAGCGACTCGGTCGGTCAGCGACTCGCTCGGCGTGATCCACTTTTGATTGTTTAATAATTTGAATGGAATTTGCCATGTTATCGAATATGAATATTTTTTAGGATTATGTTTGAATTTCGAACATTACTCCCAAGGCCGAAAATGCTACAGGCTAGGATGTTGGAACTCCAGTGTTGGCAATCTGTTACTTCTATTGTCCTATTTCCTAATTAATGTCCTATTTCTAAATTGTGTGACCCTCGATGCTTTATTGGGCATGGTCAGGAGTGGGTACTGACGTCCGGAGTTGGTCTCTCGTCTGGCGTTTTTGTTTCGGCCTCGGCGTAAAGCTGTTCAAGGTCGAAACATTGCTGGAGTGGTTTTGAACTCGGTGTGATTTCTGTCAACGGAATTTCGGCTTCTGCTTTATTTGTTTCCGTGGTGGATCTGCCTCTATACCGAAGAAGTGGACGTATATATCGCATACAGATGAAGGGTCGCGGGGAAAAACGATCAATATCAATTTTTTCAATTGTTGGGAATTTCAATACCTATAAAATGACGTCGGGTAAAGTTTTTGAGTTAGGAAAAAACCATAATGTTCTTAAATTATCTGTATTCAAGGTTACAAAGATAAATAATTAAAAAGTATGTTGGTTCACTAAGAAAAAAAATGTAAACCTAAAAAAGTCCTTGACCTTGATCGGTATTTCCCGTCACAGCTGCTCCTCTACATCGGTATTTCCTGCTACGGCTGCTCTTATTCAATGTCAATGTTCAGTATCGTCTATTGGAGGATCGTCAAGGTACTCCACTTCGGCTTCTCCACTGTCGTTCTCATCAGTAGCAAGTGCTTCATAAAAATTATGAGCTAATGGGTTAATCAAAAATTGCTTAAGGTGCTTTAGGTCCTCAAGTTTTGCTTTTTTATAGTAAGAGGGCCACTATATGCAGGGTCAAGAGTGGCATCTTGGTTCCTTTTTGGTCTTTATCTGTTTCGTAGTTAGTGTAATAACAGCAGAGTTGAAGGCACCACTGTACGTCGATTTATGATGTAAAAATCGAGGTTTGTTGCTATCGATCATCATGACTCAGGATTGGTCTTGTTGCAACAGGACATTTCGTTGGATATCTACCAGCTAGAAACTTAGTCCAGGTCTTGAACTCAACAGTCTTGCCACAGTCAATCACAGTAAAAGGTGAGGGGTTTCGTTGGCTCTCTTCGAAGACTTTCCTCCAGTCATCAGGTATCTCAGTGTACGACTTGGCATTAATTTTCCCCATATCTCTATCGCACTCCATGTAAGAGTGACCTCGAATTGGAAATATAACTTTTATCGAATCAAAGCGTTTTTGGTGAAACCATGTAATGTAAAAACCGTATTATTGTATAATTTTTATTTTGACCTGCACAAGAGTCACAGAAGACGACCAATTTTTTTACCTCTGGGTCAAGAATATTAAAAAAAAATGTTCAAGCATGGAGCACACATCATCAGCTCCTTTTCGTGCAACCGTTTCATCGTAAGTGTAGAATATCGAAGATGAATCGGATAGCACATGCACATTGAATGATATAAAATTCAGCTGGCGACGATAGTAAACATCATTCGTTGTAATGTTGGGAGTGGGTAGATTTCGTTGATAATCCATGACTATACATTCAAGATCGTCCATCCTCTTGGCCTTTTTCTGTATTTTTTTTAATTCGTAGAACTTATCACCTTTTAGTTTGTGCAGATCGTGCTCAACAGTTTTCTTTTTTAGAGATTTCTTCAGTCTCATGATTGTTTCAATTTCAGTGCAAGTGGCAATTTGGCGTTCAAGGAGGCTTATTTCTGACTTCTGTAGGTCGCATGTGCTACACGTGTCTTTGCGAGGGTAGCCAAACGATATGTTGAAATTTTGCTCAAAAATTTCACGAAATGTTGTATAACCAACAAGGTTATCAGGATTCTCGCTCATATACATTCTGTGTAGTTTTTTAATGTTCAATTCTTCAGGAAGGTATACTTTTGAACTGTCTTTAGGTGAGTAGTGGGATTTTCGTCCTTTTAAAGCCTTTATGTAGTCAAAAACTTTAGTTTTGGTTTCGACACTCAATTTATGAGGTCGGTTATCATGTTTGCCTCTTTTATCGTCACCAACAACACCAGAAAAAGTCAATTTCCGTTTCAATGTCTGTACACGTCGGTTAGAGATGCCGTGTATAGCTAAAAATGCTTTGTAGCAAACGTGAACATCTTGCAGCTTACCTTCAACGTAACATCGAACACGATAGGTGTAGGAGGCAGTATGAAAGTTTGCCTCATCGTCGTCTTTGGTATTTCTCCGTTGCTTGACAGGGACAATCGTTATCAAACCCCCTAAATATTCATTTTGACGGTTGTAATCACATAAATTATTAAAATCCTTCAAGATTCGTTTTCTTTCTTCCAGGGAAACAGATTCAAAACACTTGTACCTCTTACATCGGCAGTCGTCACCCATTTCGTAGGAACAAGCTTTAATTTTTTCATCACCTCACTCATTCTTCCGGTAATTTTTCGTTTTTAGTACCAGCAGTATTCACGACCCTACCCTCACTACTGTCACTACACTCAACTTCACTAAAATCATCCATTGCGTATGCAAAATAACGTTTATTGAGGAACTACGCAACAAAAATATTTATCAGCACGAAACAAAACAATGAAATGACCGCGGTGGAAAGGAACAGAGTGGACTTTAAACTTTGACGTTGATCCCTTTTCCCAGTCACCGCGCGGACAATGATTTTTCTTTGCCGTCGCAGGGTTTTTTTCTTCCTTCATTTTCTCAAATAGTATGATCTTTTTTCCCGGTTTCGATTCACGTTGCGATTGGTACTGGAACAAGCTACTAGATGGCATGACAATCTCATTTTGTCAAAAAATTGACATTGATCGTTCTTCCCCGCGACCCTTCAGATGAATGTTATAGCTATTGTGGCTATCGCAGAGATTCCTATCACAGTGGTTGTAGCAAGAGGGTGTGAAAAATGTTTCCAAATATGTGAATTTGGTTCTTCTTCGTTCATGATAATTTTGGTTAGATTTGCAGAGATGTTGTCTATTGCTGTCTCGGGATCGATGAGGTGTTCATTGGAATGATTTGAGCTCCCTTGCCATGAGATCAATGGGATTGGCTTGCTGAACGTTTTTGTTGATTTCATCTCATTCGTGAACCTCTCTCGAAGAATTATATTTTGCGTTCTGAGTAGACAGTCTGCTTCTATATGAATTGTTCCAGTTCCATTGATGGTTATTTCTTCTCGTTTTCCTCCGCATAGTTTTGATATAGTGTAGGGTTGGTTGGAAATGAACATCCACGTATTTGGTTCGATCAGTTCTTTCCATAATATGTCTCGGACTCGAATGCTGGAGAGTTCACAGTTGAATTTCTCATTTTTCTGGTAAATGCTTTGGACAATGCAATTGGGGTGCTGCTCCATGTTTTTTACCATTCCAGGATTATAAATGTATAGACCTTCTCGTAGTTTTACGGCTTCTTTAACATCCTGTTCATTTATTTCGAAGTATCTTTGACTGTTGTACTCTACTGCTAGTAAGTCGTTGGATACTTTTGGTGTTATGAATATGTTTTCTGTCTTCTTAACTGGCACGGGAAATACCTTGATTATGTCGTAACTCTGTCTTTGAATAATGAAGAAGAAGGTGACTATTCTTAGTTCATTTGCGTCATAGAAGACTTCCATCCTGCCCACAGGTTTGAGTAGTATGTGCATGTGTCTGATGGAATGGTTGTTTCAGCCTTCTGGATCAGCCTAGCTAGTTCACTTGGAGAAAGTAGATCCGTGATGTGGCCCTGACCATGACATATGTTTATGATTTTTGTGTATTTGTTATTGATTTCTGTCAAATAGTTGATAGCTAATTGGTAATTCTGAATGATTTGAAGATTTATGCTGTTTTCATCGACATTTTTGTACCATAAATGCATTTCGTTGATGACAGCTATACCCTTGTTGAATTTCACACGAAAGTGTTCTAATTTTTGGTTTATCTTTTCTTCGATCTGCCGCACGTCACTGGTTGCGGAAATCATTAGTTTTCTCTGATGATTGGTGACTTCTATGAGGTGTTGTTGGTTTTCCTGAAGATCGTCTATATCGTGATAGACTTCATCGTTGACGCCAAAATGGATGTCATTAATTCTCCTAAGATTCCTCTCCTGGATCTGGACGATAGATGCTGAATGCTGTCGATGAGCAGGTTATTTTCATACTTCAATTCTGAAATATGATGTTGAAATTCGTGACAGTGATTTGTCTGCGATAGTTGGGAAGCTGTAGTACATAACCCTCGAAAGTTTTCAACTGTTCTGTTGAGATTGCTTTTGTCAAGGTGCAGTTGACCAAGAGAAAACGGTGTTAATAATTTCAATTCTCCTCCACTTATGTATGCTTTGCCTAAATGCTCCACGTAGAATCCAGGCGGCAGTTTGTGAATTGTATGGTGCGCTGTTGTGTTTTTTATGTTGGCTACGCATAATAGCGTGACCATCATTATTGTTTGTATCAGTCCACATTTCGAGGAAGATCCGACTTTCTTAGTCTTATCGTTTCTTCTTTCTTCTTGCTCGACCGGAAGTTTACAAATTTTGGTTATAGGTCTTCTGATCTCTTTCCCATCCTTGCATCGTATCGTAGCCACTCTCACAAATCCGTCGTTTCCTGGGTGACTCTGCGTCACTCTTCCCAGGGGCCAAGAGTTGGGATTAATGTTTTCCTGTTTGACCAGTAGGATATCTCCTATTTTGATGTTTTCTTTTTTATCCGTCCATTGGACCCTGTGTTGCAATCTAGAGAGATACAATACAAATATTTAGATTTTACCTTCGAAATATTAAAGATGGGTTACTATCCTCTCTCCTCAATGCAAACAGAGCACACAAAACACGGTTTTAGCTAATAGACTACAGGCCCGTGTTAAAAAAATGATGGGTCATTTGAACCACCAGATGACCTATGTAGAACGATATAAGAGCATAAAATAATAAGATTCAGCATTATGCCGTCACTTGTAAGCTGTCCAACTGAGTGCAGGTGAGAATTCAAAAGTACAGGTAGAGTGGGTATATTTTGGTCATATATTTTTGTACGGCATTCTTACTATCGATAGATCCATGAAAAATAATGAGACAACGCGTAGTGCCGTAAAAAATGGTGCGCCAAAAGTCGGATTTTTTTTTGATTTTCCGACAATTTCAGGGTGAATTTGATCATTTAATTTTGTACGGCATCAGTTTCATGCTATTTCAGTACTGCTTCTAATACATTATTCCGCAACGCCGTACAAAAATCATGCGACAAGGGGAAAAAACCGAGGGTTGCAACCCTCTCTTTTCTGTGGTCCAAGGGTGATTTGAAAAAGTACGGCTTTGGTTCCAAAACATTATCTGACACTTAAAAGTACTATTAAAAATAATGCCGTCAAAAATGATGGTTCATTTGAATGTATATCAATAATTATCTTAATTTTATCGTATTCTTGATTTATAAAGGTGTAAAATCATTTGATCCTGTACAGGAACTTTTTTTAACATGATATTGTAAAATACAATTGTTATATAGTATTGCCGTTCAAAAGAAACTGTTCTGAAAAAAATTATGAGAAACACAAAAACTGTAATTTTTCAAATTATTGAAGAAATTTAAATATCATACATGAATGAAATATAGCAGTTTTCTACATTGTATTCCATGTTTTAAATAGTATTAACATAAATAAATTAGGAAAAAATGATGCCGTACATTTTAATGCAGACCATATCTTTTAGGCTGATGAAAAGGACGCTACTATCGAAAGGGTACTTTATGGCCATCTGATACAGTACGGCATACGGCAACATATTTTTGAAGGAACAATTGATAATATGATTAAATCACTATGACGTCTAACTGAAGTGAAGATATATTATATCCAAAAATTGAAACTGTCAACCACAGTATCAACAGTTTTGTATACTTTTTGGTTTACTATATACTTCGAACATTATTGATACATATATATAATTGATTTGTTTCATTGCAATGATGTGAAGAAATAAAACAATTATTTTTAAGAAAAAATTTGATATATTTAATAATGATGATAATACAAAATATGGTTTCTATTTAAATTATTCAGTGTCGGAATCAGCCGCTGAGTTGTTATCAGAATCATCGATGTCCGAATTATCTTCTCTATCATTTTCTGAAACATACATATATTTTTGTCAAAATCAAAGTCTTACGTACAGATTAAAGATGTTAAGATTTATTAATTTACCTATGACGTCATCATTTTCTTCGCCTGATTCCTCATCCGGTGCCGTTATGTCACATACTTTTTGGGGACATTCCTCGCCGTGGAACCAATCGAAATCGTACCGACCGTCATTAAGGATCCATCCATATCTTATTGGTAACAAGGTCGATGGTATTTGTTTATAGGCATTACACCAAATCTGCGCTATGTAGGTACTTCTTTTCATCTGTTGTTTTAACTCCCGATAACAAGGGGGAAACGACGTTGCTTCCAATTTCGTAGTTGATTTTTTGAAAGCTTCATTACTGCTTTTCGGCGTATAAATTCTATCAAATATGATACACCTTGCTTCGTTGACTTTTTTTCTAGCTTTTACGGTGTATAAAACGCACACATATTCTTGCAGAACATTGAAAGTTTGTTCCATTAGTAGCGGATCAGCAACAAACGTACTATGCCCCATTTTAATAAATGCGTCTTGGAATTGAACTGATTTCTCCAATACTTTGAACGGTCTGTTTTTACCCTTCATATAAAATGCGGGATTAAAGTCGCATCCGGTAAAAGCATGGAATGCAGCCAACGAAGAACAGAGATTTTCGCCCAAGTTTCTGTACACAGCACAAACGTCAATGTTTTCACGTGGTTACCGGTTCCGAGTTGCATCCATATTTTGCGATCGAAATTGAACTGATTCTCGCCCACATTTACCAGGATTTGTTTCATGTTAGTTAATAATATTACGAGAATATCTGTATCGGAACACTTGATCAAAATGTTCGTATTTGACCCAACAGCGCAAACATGATACACAATTTTTGTATCAGCTTCTTCGTGAGCACTGCAGGTATACTTTTCAGATACTTCTTTAACAACAGATTCTGCCGATTTTCTGTAAGAATGACACAGCTGATAATTTAGAAACACTTTCTGTGTAGGCTTAATCAACTTAGCTTTGTCTATAGTCGACCAATCTTTGATAAGAAACTGGACAAATGCTTCCTTGAATTTAATGTTCTTTAATTCGGCTATGAAATTTGCCGGACGTTTCGTTTGAGGTCCTTCGATGACGAATTCATTATTTCTTAAATTATCTCGTATAGAATGCTCGTAATCTTTTATGCTTGGTGTTGGGTAAGTATCAAAGATCACGTGGATTTCGGTAGCCACGTGATTTGTTAGATTACGGAGTAAATTATAACTTATAGCGCCAAAGGTAGAAGGTATGTCTCGAAGAGTATAGAGATAAAAAAATCCATCAATAATCACGACATCCAATTCCTTAGGAATACTCTCAACAATAATTTCTCTATCTATCAAAGATTTTACCAGCTTCGATTTATCTGTTTTATTGATGGTTCCATCCAAATGACATAATGATAGTGGAACAGGGGTCAGAGGGTACTCCAGAACCTTTTCAATTTCAACATTTTGTTGTAGAGATATACCTAACAATCTTCCAAATAAATCCCTGTGTAGTTTAACCTCTGTCACCTTTCCACCTTGACGTTTCACTATTTTCTTGGCTTTGAAAGTATGAATAACATTTCTCTGGATAGATTGTTCAAAACGATGTGGATTTGATGCACATTGTTCTAAAAATATTTTCCTCTGCTCTTCTCCAATTTTCATAATATTCATTAGAAAATCATGGACTTCATGACTTGCAGACTGTCCAGTACTAATATTGTATAACAAGTTATCTTTTAATGTAGATGAAAATGGATTTAAACGATTGTTAATACTATCTTCAAACTGTTGTATTTGTAGTTGACTTTTTCTATTTTGCTTTTCCTCAAATCATTAGTAAACTCTTCTCGTTTTTTCATCAGCACTTCGGCGAATACGTGAGAGATAATTTCCGTTCGTAGACCATGGCTTTTGCTCCACCTTTGCCGAGCAGATATTGAGTTCTTCATACATGCAATGCCAGTTGATCGTTTAGCAGCATCAGCGTTGATCGTACTTTCAACAGTACAGTCTACTTCTCGTTTGGAAAAAGGCTTATCAGTTCTTTTTATCCCTACTATGACATTCAATCCAGGATGCGATTGTTCCACATTTTCCAAGTTGCAATGGTATAAAGTGAGGTACCTAGCATAGTTTTGATGATTGAAGACAAAAAACAGATTGGTCATGAGTGGCAGAATATATTTGTACAAATCAATATCACCTGTGCGAATACTTCGGTCGAAAAGAAAGTAGTTGTTAACCATTTCAACATAAGTAAGATAGAATTTCGGTGTACTTCCATGATCACCATTTAACGTTTTATTACGGAAGTCTTCATATTTGTATAATATATTTATAAAATCAACATTATCTACTGTAGGGTATGTAATTAATTTTCCAGTAATGTCTTCACCTTTCCTATTTTGAAAAGCTTTCAAGAAGTGTAAACACTCATCGCTTACTGTTACATTTTCTTTCTCTGTGAAAAATTTGAAATGCATTATTTCAATAGCAACAGACATAAGAGGATGTAAGCGTTTACATCTGTTGAAGTGCTTCCCCAGAAGAAATGAATTTACAGATCCGCTTGCCAATAAACCAGAATCAATTAAAATTTCCGCTAAACCACAATTTTCGATGTATTTACCAATCGCTTTGAACTGCGACATTGCTATGTGGAAAGGTCCCAAGTGAACAAAAATACGGTTCAATGGTGAGTCCTCATTTCTTCTCAACTCAGAATTTTGTATTTTCAACGATTTACTAGCTATGGCCAAATCATAATGTACCTGCACGTACTGTTGTCCGCATTCTTCAGCACCTTTGATACTCCGTATCATAGTTTCATGTACCACGTAATCTTTGGTAGGTGATTCATTGATAGGGGTTAAATAAAATATATCTTGAGTAATATTTTGTCATTGGCAATTAGAGCGTTAAATCCCACCCACATTGGTGTAGGTATATTCAAAGCATGGCTTATCATCCATACTCTATCTAACCTTTTAGCTTCATCTAAATTAGCAGGTGCATTATTGTTTGCCGGCAATTGGAGAGTGCCTTCAAACTTTGGAGTTTCTGTAAGTGGTTGTATAACGAGAGTATCGGCTTCGTAGTGTCTGCGGAATCGTTTTCTACGAGGCTGGTTACTTCCAATACCATCGTTACTTTCCTCAGAAGATATGTCAACTCGTGGAGCGTGATCTTGAAACGAAATTCCAACTGTGTCATGCATAGTGTCTTTACCATCACATGTTTCTACATATCGATCAAAATTATCGAAAGCAAAACCACTATTGAGAGAAGGTTGCAATACCATACCAGCAGGGCATACCTTCTCTGTTTCCGATATAGTATAGGTTGCTTCCGTCTCCAATTCTAATACTTTCGAGTACGAAATGCAATGTCCGTAGGAATGTAAGAGGCGTAGAAGCTTTTCACTACTACTCAAACTTTTGACTGTTATTCCAAGAGTTATATGTTTAGATGCCTTAACTCTTCCTCTGTGAATAGCATAAATAACATCAGAAGCATAAGACTTGGCTAAGACCAACATTTTCGGGTCTTTTATTTTATCCACCTCACCTCCAGTTAACAAAAGAGTATAACAACGTAATAGAACATATGGAATTTCACATTCACCTTTGATCAGTTTTGATGCAGTTACATTATCATTGATTGGATGTTTTTCAAGCCCTACAACAATCTTGCGCAGGAATAACGCTGAAGAATTAATGGTGTTTTCTTCATTCACGTACGTCATATCAATATTTTCTAGAGTTGCACTAGCAGAGACAACGTGTTTGCATCCACGATTGTAAATAATAATGACAGCACCCTTGAAATGTTCCGAAATTTCACTCTGTATATTGGACGTGTCAAAACACTTAGGTAACTTCTGATTATCATACTCTTCCAATAAAAATTGTCTGAATAAATGGAGTAAGAAAGAATATTGGAAAATGCGCATATTTTCGACAATTTCTTCCTGAATAAATTTGAACAGATTATTACGAGCTCGTTCGTGTTTTTGTCTTCTTAAGTGCCAATCAGTATTTTCTTTTTTTGTCTAGAGTTATTTAAATATTGAGTTTTACAAACCCTATGATATGGTATGGGCGCTGACATCTCTTGACATTGGTCAATCCTTTGTAAAAGCTCTAAATCATATTTTGCAGTAGCTATATCGATAATAATACAAAATGTTCCGTAATTTTTTTCGCTTCAGCAAAGCTACATACCATGAGCTTGCGGTTATGTCGTTTGCGTATTTGCGCACAAAATACACAAGCAGTTGGAACATGTTCAAAAGATACGTGCTCTTCAGGTTCTTCGTTATTTTCGCTGAAAAAATTATTAATTTGGTTAGTCATAGTCAAATTGTCACAATACATGTAATTATTAGTTAATAATAGTACAACAATAAAAATTTTCCAAATATAACTGTCAATAAAGTATTTGTTGTATTCCTGTTTAAAAATATTGATTAAAAAAATTCACTATTATGAGATTTGAAATTTTTTCAATAATTTCAGTTGATTTTAATTTCTCTGTATACATATATAGATATACAATTTACATGTTGCGAATTTTTCCAATTTTTTTCAATTAATATTCTTAATCAGGATTTTATCAATTGCTGCTACTATTAATTATTGAAAATACAAAGATAAAAATGTGATAAACTAGATATTTTTTACAACTTATAATAAATAGAAATTAATACCTTGAATTATTCTCGTTGGCGTCTAGATCAACAATTTCTTCTATTTTTCGTTTGCCGGATAAATTAGTCAATTGTTTATAACACTTTTGATGGTATCCTTTTTCCTCAAGATCTTTGGGCAATTGAATTGAAGCAACATCCATGGATCTTCTGGAAGTGTTAGACTGTTGCTTCCTCCTAACCTCAATTGCTTCGATGCAATTTTTTAAAATTGCGCTTGACAAACATTTTATCCGGTTATCAATAGGATCACCTGGCAAATCACAAATAAAACAAACACGTTCTTGCTCTTTTTCTTGAACATTTCTTTCATTTTCACTAGAGTTTTCCTCTCCCCTCAAGGTCAGACATGATCGAAGTGCTCACAAGACGTAAACAACAGCAACAGCTGCTTTCAATCTCCGCGTCAACTCCGAAGTGAATAGTACACACATACTAGTCGAACTATATGTGAACGAGCGCAACACAAACACCTTACTCGAGTCCAAACGGAAACATCCGAATAGAATACGATATTAACAATGAACAGTTTAAGTTGCCTCAACCGAAAATGTGCGAGTACCTACTTCTCAATAATATGTTGTATTTTCATTTTTTTCCCCTTTGAACCTACGAAAATGTACGGCATATGAAAAAATATTATCTATGCATAAAATACTTTCGAAATAAATTAATTTGATGTTGTGTCAAATCACCCCTTGGACCACAGAAAGAGAGGGGTTGCAACCTAGGTTTTTTCCCCTTGTCGCATGATTTTTGTACGGCGTTGCGGAATAATGTATTAGAAGCAGTACTGAAATAGCATGAAACTGATGCCGTACAAAATTAAATGATCAAATTCACCCTGGAAATTGTCGGAAAATCAAAAAAAAAATCCGACTTTTTGGCGCACCATTTTTTTACGGCACTACGCGTTGTCTCATTATTTTTCATGGATCTATCGATAGTAAGAATGCCGTACAAAAATATATGACCAAAATATACCCACTCTACCTGTACTTTTGAATTCTCACCTGCACTCAGTTGGACAGCTTACAAGTGACGGCATAATGCTGAATCTTATTATTTTATGCTCTTATATCGTTCTACATAGGTCATCTGGTGGTTCAAATGACCCATCATTTTTTTAACACGGGCCTGTAGTCTATAACGTTTATTATATTTATCGCAGGAGAAAATTCTTTTGAAACAACGTGTGACAAACACCTTTAACAAATGTCAATCTACGAGCACAGCAGCGTTCTCGGTTGGCTTGAAATTTGCGGTAAAAGCTTCCAAACATTCTTTTAGGCTTGGATACTTCCTGGCTGGAATATCCTGTCCTTCTTGGATTGCTTGGAGAGCAATGGTATAATCTTCGTCAAATCTTCTGAATCCTATGTAAGCACCTACAAAAAGATTCATGGGGAATGTCATCCTGTGTGCTTGGCGGGATCCAGCCACTAGAACGACGTCGGCTAGAATTCTAATAAGAGTACTTATTTCACTCGCTTTCTTTCCTTTAACCACTTCTAATATCTCATCAATAAATGGTATGTGCATCATTGATCTCTTAGCTGCGTCTGTCCATTTTTGTCTTCATAAATGTAGTAATTCATAGATGGCGCTTCCCGATGTTGAGATACGATGGGGGGCCATATAACCAACGGGGGCCACATTACGACCTTCTCCTCTAGTGTATAATTGGAATGCTCATTTTACTATTTATTCAGAAGTCTTAAAAATAGAAGTAGAATCTGTACATAAATTGGTTAATAAAGAGTAACATAGGTAGTGCTTCAATTACTGAGAAATGTGTCAGATCTTTTAATTACCTCATTAAAATTTTGCTACACCAAGTAAGCAAGGAAACAATTAAATTCAAAATGAATATGTTCAATATATCATCTTGGATACTAAAGAGGAAGTGGCTCCAAATAAGTTACACATATGTAGAATAAAATGTATATTGTATAATGAACAAATATAATTCATATAAATCATATTATCATACATAATATAAACTCAACATAAAAATATGACTATTCTATTATAAGTAAATATTCCTCAATCATTGATGGCTGAATAAAATAAGTTTTGTGAGCTTATATCGAATCGTCGGCCACTGCATGATGGATGTATAACGTTTTCCTAAATTGTACAATCTGATTTTAGTGTAAGCCCTAATTATTTCTTTCATCAAGAAAAAAATGTGTTTTTCTGAAAATGGTGAGCAATCTTCTTCGTGATCTTTCAAATCAGGAAATAAATTGTATGCGTCCCTGGAAATTTTTGTGAGATGATCAAAACAAATTTTTTCAAAAAATCCGTTTCCTTGGGAAGTTTTTCATTATTTGCAGATAGTAAATTTCTTATAGAAATTTCAGTTTTCTTGCAAATCAAAATTACTCCTGCAGAAGGAGTTGTAAACCACCTGCAAATAGAAACAGATAAAAATAATATTAATTTCATATAGCATATAGTATATTTACCTTTGTTTCGTCTATGCACTAACTAATATTGAAATTCTTCCTCTACTGACTTCATATCTGATGTAAAGGCATTCAAACATTCCACACAATGAAGAATTTTCTTCATCATCTTCATATCCGCATGTTCTCTCTCCATCAAATTCTACTTGTTTTTATTAATAGACATCTCATCTGATAGAAGTGAACACAAAACTTGATGACCATTCAAGGCTGCTTCTTCAACTTTCAATTTCAAGGCATTAAAAGCTGGATCGATATAACCTGGTTCACAATTAATATTACTGGTCCATTTTCTAATTGTTGATTGGTGAGGAAGTGCCAGTGCAAATTCTGAACGCACATGTTCATATGCCTTCGGGGAATAAAATTGTAGCATGGCAGCAAACTTTCTTAGGGGTGGAGGATAATTTTCATGTGTGACTGTCTGGTTCCTTGTATTTTTCAAATATCTGGACATCAAAATACTGGGTACATTTTCGTAACTCTTCTCTATATGTTCACATTGATCATTTGAATAATACTGCTCTTTCTTCAAATGATCCAAAACAGCATTTAGGGAGGTTACATTCTTATGGAGGCGTTTAACTTTTTTATTTGCACCATATAGTTTTTGTTGTAATAACCTATAGCGTCTTTGTAACTCCGAGTATTTAGATTTCAAAGTTTTTGAGGACATGCTGTAAAAATGACCTGTCTTTAATTAAATATATAACATTCACCATTTCAAGAATTCATCAAAATTAAAGATTCAGATTAAGAAAATTCAAATTATGTAAAATTCAATATACCTATAGCTATGAAACATTTTTATTTGTTGATTGACACGTCTCCATTTTTTACTACCATCAGTACCAGTGCTACTTCCAGAGCTCTCCAGTTTTCGACTAGGTGTACGGCTAAAATCATAGATTTATGAAGGTCCGTTTTAAAATATCTTTAGTTCAACACTTATGAAGGAAACAAACTCTTACCATAATTTCCTTTTGGCACCTTGTTGAATACGACGTACAGTTGAAGATTGAGTTGTTTCCTCAAAAGTGCATGATGGTCCAGCGTCTGCCGATGGCTCATCTGATTCATTTTTACCCAAAAATAAGCTAGGAACAGCATCTGGTCTCAATTTACTTCGACCTTTTCGCTTATTTTTAAATCTTTGGAAAATAATATCTTTGTCAGTGAAATGTATAGAGCATATCAATTTCTTAGATAAATCTAAAATCTATAGCTTCAAAATCTATACTCAGTATATCACTCCAAACTGTCCTCATATCAACTGATTTTGGGAAACTTAAAAGAATCATATTACTGTGAAAAGTAAACAACATGCCACTGAGCAAATAAACAATGCCATGCGGTATGATCAGTCGGATAATTTCAATAAAAACTTACGTATAAAATGATATTCCCTCGACCTTCTTTGTTTTATAGTTTTTACACGTTTTAACAATACAAGACATATTGAATGTATCGAAGTATCTATCAGCACAACGTAAAATTCGAGCAATTTCTAATTCACCTGACAAGTATGTCAACCTGGAACAGCTGACTTCCAAAGTATAAAAATGGCCGAAATTTGACATAAGAATTTAGCCACGAATTTTGGATGCGCAGTGGTCGAAGCGTATTCTCCCCACTCTATATCTCTGAGCAGAAGCCAATACCATATTATTAGAGGTGTAAAAGTAACGATAAATGACATACCCGTATGTATTCGTTACTCGTTACTTTTAATACCTCATACTAGCTATGATGTTTGTTATGCTAGAGAAAAGAATGGAGACGTATTCGTCGTATTGCTTGAGCAAAGTGTTCGTTCCAGGGAGACACATATTAGAATATTTATGTACTAAGTGCGTCATCGTAACATTCATTAATAGAATTTGTAGAAATTCTACCCATTTGTAATTCTGTTATAATGAAAAAGATAGAAGTAGGAGTTGGAAATTATTTATTGAAATTGAAACGACAACAAAATTCTTTAATTCTTACAATGAAATCAAACATAATAATGAAAGAATATTTCAAACAAAACAAGGACATAAACAATAAGAAATAATGAAAACATTCTATGACATGAATCTTTGATTCATGTTTAAAAATAAATTTTTTTCCATTCTCTTGGGCTGAATGGAGCTGCGCCTCTCACTTGATATTTGGTCCGATTTTAAAAAAAAAGTTCTTTCAGATAGCACCGAGGTAGCCATAACTGATAAGTGTTTTTCAGCCAAGTTTGAGAGCTCGTGGTATAGAATGGCCCTCGCCTGCCATCACTTCAAAGGACACTCATTTCGAGGATGGAATCGTTCATCTAGATATCGGCTCATCATTATAATGCTATTTATAACTACAGAATTGGAAGATGATTCTGAATTTGCCAATGCGTCGAAATCTTTCCATATTGAGTCGTATCAGCGTTGGTGTCACCAGTAGAAAATGTGAATTCATCGTTGTTTGCTTCTGTTGGCTGCTTAAAGTCCAACTCGTTTTGCAGCTCAGCTATCATTGTATCTTTGGCAAATTCATAACTTGATGCATCAAACCTAAATGTTTCTTGAAACGCGGGTCTAACAATGCAAGGTTTTAATTATACCTTCTGTCGGAGCCAGGATCATTGATATAGTCACTTTGTTTTCTGAAGACATTCCTTCAGTAATTTGCTTGAATGGCTTTAAAATCTTTATTATTTCTGGCAGAGCCTGCCATTCACCCTCCGACAGATTTTGCACTGGATTGTGTAGGATACCAAGAGATGCTTCTAACGGTTCTTGTAGTAGGGTAGTGTGGGGCTTAAAGGTCCAATTTGGCTATTTCAAGTCATATTGGAAAAACTAAACCTACTTATTCAAAATGTTCAATGCTAATAAAACAAACAGGCATCTGACCATTTATGATCAAATTTTTGATTGAATCATCATGCTGGAAATATGTTATTTTAAAATTTTTCTAGACCTTGTCGCCTGTCTCTTTTTGCCCCCCAGTGGGGGCAAGAAGGGACAGCCCGGGGGCAAAAAGGTCCTGTATTTAATTTTAATATAATATAGGTTTATTAAATAATAACTACATTTGAATCAATGACAACTTTAATGTTTATATTCGTTTCAAAACAGTTTTATTTTGAAATTAATAACAAAAAATAGTGTTATTCCTTTAGTGTTATTTAAAGTTTCTAAATGTTTAGGTAAACTTGTTTTCGAAACAAAGCATTTCCATGAGTACAAAACAACTCAAATATTGTTTAGCTTAAAAAAATTAAGGGCTAAATCACTATCAATCTTGGTTACAACTAAATTTGACAAACTAATCTAAACTTTTCGATAAAAAAAACTCTATTAATTCGACCATAGCATACCTATTTCAAAATCTTATTATAACAGTCTCATAAGCATTTTAAACATAACAGTTTTCTTTCTTAATAACATAGTTTTAATATTCCTATTTCAACATTAATCAGACTCATCGTTTCCCGAATCACAGTTATTACAAACGAAGTAAAGGCAACCCCTATTTGAAATACATTTTTCATGGGCCCATTGTTTGCAAAGATTGCATTGAATCCAGGCTTCACCTGGAATACTGTCACTGTATTTCTCACAGCACATTAAACAGAAGTATGCCTGTATTTTTCTTCGGTGCGGATGTGACATAGTAGAGCAGTCATGGGACCTACACTTTGCGCCATAGAGCTCCTTTTTTCCGGAGGATACGAACTCCCTTCTAATAGAACGTGGTGGCTTCCATCTAGACCATACTTGGCGACTGGAGTTGTGATTGAGGTTCCATTCTCTTTTGATATGGGCATGCAAGAGTGACCCAATCGTAGCTCAGATAATAGCAGGCTGTTTGCACAGAAAAAGTCTAGGTACGGCGCTGCTGTTCCATACCAGGTTATGGGATCTTTAGGATCGAATTTTTTGAAGACTAAGCCAACTAATTGTGCTACATCTTTTCCGTGTTGTATGGCTTTCTTCACATCTATGGTGTATTGAGTGCCGTCGAAATGAGAGCATTACCACTCCGTTTTCTTTAGCTAGATCTAGTGTTGGTACAAATAAGTGTGAAGCGTGATTGTCTAAAACCAACAGAACAGGAGATTGTTTACTGGTAGTACGAGAGCCCACGACCAAAATTTTTGTCTCATAGCAATACGGCCAAAACCGCATCAAATCGATAGATACGATTATCTTGAACTCGAAAATACCAATATCAGACATTTTCCGCGTAGCGTTTGATCTGACCGAATTTTCAAAATTGTCAAAGAATTTTGCCGAACTGCATCATAGCAATATGTCTGATTTGCAGACTGTAGTTGAATGGTAGTTTTGAGATACCGGAAACATATTTTTCAGACGTTAGTGGTGTAGCGCAAACCCGTAAAATCACTAACAAAAATAAAAAATGAGACAAAAAAAATGTCTCATAGCAATACGTCTGAAAATCTTTTTTATTAGTAAATTTTGGTTATTTGATGCGAACAAAACAATTTTCAGACGGAAATGTGAACGCATTAAATTTTGAGACCGTTTTGAAAATGTTAACAAATTTGACCGATCGGTATCATAGCAATATGTCTGAAAATTGTTGGACATGATAAAATAAGTTGTCCACATGTGCAAAAAATGTATATCAGACAAATTAAGTGTAGTACCTTCTCTATCAGACAACTTTTCGATACCCAGATATCATTTAAAAATCGTATTGAGGCATCTTGAATTTTCTGTTACAAATCAATGAATACGTTGCGACCCTGAATTTATTAGATGATAATTAACAAAGAATTTACCCGAAACCGTAACATTGAAGTTGAAGGACTGAAATAAATCGCACAAAAGGAAACTAGGATGAAGTTGAAAAAAAACGGTTTATTTAAAGTTACAAAATATTATCGTATTCAATCGCTGTCGGATTCGGAATCGTCGTCTTCAAAATCACTCTCGACGTCGCTCAGGAGATCTTCAACGTCCTCTTCTGTAAAATAAACATCTTTAGTGAAAATCACGAACTTATTTATGAAATTAACAGCAAAATCCATGTAAACTGTACCTGTTGTGGATGATGATTTGTCGTCAAAAATAACGTCGCTCAACTCAGGTAGTTGGTTGCCAGAGAACCACGAAAACTGAAATCGTCCCTCGTCTTCATACCATCCGCAGTCTGCAGGGTTCAGTTCGGTTGGGGTTTTGGTATGAGCGTTGCTCCAGACTTGTGCAATATATTTTGTTCGTAATAAATGTTTCTCCAATTCCGTTTTGCATGGTGGTAGATTGCAGGCGTCGTAATTGGATAACTGAAGATTCAGAGTTGTCGAAGCCTCGGCGTTTTTAATTTTATATGTCTTCGAAAAAATGTTGAGTCGAGCTAAATCGACGTTATTAATTTTTTTTTCGTTGTACAATCTGCACGTGAATTCTTCCAAAATGGGGAATACCCTGTCACTATCAGAAGTATAGCTGCCCAAATCACCGAAAGCTTCTTGATAGCGTTTCGAATTTTTTAGCATCGTAAATGGTCTTTTTTTACCTTTGCGATATAACGCGGGATTATAATCGCAGCCGGTCATTGCATGGAAAGCAGGTAAAGATTTTGCCAGAGGGGATCCCAATGTCTCGTATAAACGTGAAACATCAATGTAACGCCGGAATTGCCAACACCAACATCCATAGAAATTTGGACGCCAGTTTCTACAAATTCCATATTTCCGAGCATTATTATTAATATATCGGTGTCTGAACATCGAATCGTTACGTTACCCCGTTGTTTCATTTGGCAGACATGGTAAACGATCTTCGTATCTGCCTCTTCGTGTTCTTGGCAAGTGAAATCTTCATTGATTGTTTGGGTAACTAAACCATCTTTCACCGAATATTCATAACACATGTCGTGATTGATGTTGATGATTTTGTTTGCGATTATGTGCGCCATGTCTTGTTCTGACCAATTGTTGATAATAAATTTGACTAGAGCATCTTTAAATTTGATGTTTTTTAATTCTTTAGCGAAATCGGACGGTCGAACTTGTTGCGGTCCTGAGATTCGAAAATCGGCCGATTTTACGTTTTGTCGCAATCCATGCTCCGTCTCCTTGATCGACGGGCAGAAATACCTGTCGAATATCAGATCGATCCTCTCAACATTATGTTTGCATAAAATGTGCAAAATTTTTTTCGAGACATCTCCAAATGTTCGTGGTATGTCTTTTAAGGTGTGCAGTAAAAAGAACCCATCGATAATCAAAACATCTGTAGACTCTGGCTCCGTGCTCTCGATTTTTTTTTCAAGGTCTCGCATCAATGCTGATTTGTCGGTTTTATTCATTGTACCGCCCATGTGACAAAGTGATAGCGGCATTGGGGTTATCGGGTAACACAACACTTTTTCGATATTTATTTTTTTCTAAGGACAAAGCTAAAGCCGCCCAAATAAGTCTCTTTGTAGCCTCAATTCTTGAACCTTGCCACCGAGTACAACTTTTTTTCTTTTTCTTTACCGTGCTGAATGTGAAGACTGGATTCTTTTTATTGGTTCTTGAAAACGTGCATGTCTCTCTTCTACCTCGGTTATGAAATTATTGCGCAAAGTTTCTCCTAGAGATTCGACGTTGAGCAGAAAGTCAGTGATATTTTGTGCAGCAGCTTCTCCAGTTGTGATGTTGTACAACTTATCAGCGTCTAACGAATTGTCGAAAGGATTCATGTATTGTTGTAAAGTCTTTGTAAATTTCTCAACTTGCTCGTGACTCTTTCGAATGCGAGAACTCATCAGTTCCGAGGTGATATCCTGATTCTTGGCGATTCCAGCGGTTTTCAGCACATGTGATATTATTCGAGCTCGAGCACTGTGATTTATTGCCCAACGTTGCCTTGCAGCCACCGAATTTGTCATGTGAATTATTCCGATTAGCTTCCGAGCTGCTTCGCCGTTTATCGTTTGTTCCAAAGTCAGGTCAACAGGTATTCTGGAAAAAGATTTCTCCGTTCTTCGTACTCCGAAAGATCCTTGTTCTAATGAGAAACGCAGTCCTGGATGGGTTTCGTCGATCTTACACAGCTTGCTGACATAATATACCAGCCAACGAGAATAATTTTGGTGATTGAACGCGAAGAAAAAGTTTGTGATTTTTGCAAGAATGTAAACATACATTTTAAGATTTCCGGTTCTGATACTCTTGTTCAGCATGTCATAATAGGACACTAATCGGATGTAAACGGCGTAAAACTGAGCAGTTAGTCCATGCTTTCCTTGCAATGTTTGTTCGGTAAAGTTGTCATACTTCTCGAACAGTTCGAGAGTTGCTTCGTGTTCTATTGTAGGCGTCGTTGAACGTTGCTTTTGTAATTGAAACAAATAATCTTCAATTGATTTCTCGATGACAAATTTTTCACGGTCGACGAAGCTATTGAAATGTAGTTTTTGTAACGCGAGTGATACAAGGGGATGTAGTCTTTTGCATCGATTGAAATTTGTACCTGAAATGAAACCCTTCAATGAACCATTCGCCAATATTTCACTGTCCACCAGAACATTAGTGATACCGCAATCCTCAATGAAAGAGCCAATAACTTTAAAGTATGACATCATTATGTGAAATCCACCGAGATGTATGAAAACGTTGTCGAATTTCGGTGCTTCCTGGAACTGAATTCCGAATGCAATTTTCGCAATTGCTAAATCGTACGTTACTTGCATGTATTCCGAACTGCATTCTTCAGCAACTTGTTGAGCCATTTTCAAAGTTAGGTGTACTACGGAATTATCTGTAGGAGATGCATTGATAGGCGTCAAATACGATACTTTCTGCAAAGCAGAGGTGTCTTCAGTTATGAGGCTATTAAACCCAGTCCACATAGGGTATCAGGAACGTCCAGTGTGTGTGAAAAAGCCAAGCAATATCAAGGTTCCTCCACGTCTGAAAAACTTCAGGTTTGATTGAGATTTGACCGATACAGGGAGTTGAGAAGTAGGAATCTAATTTTGGTTTTTTTAGTGTACGGCACGATTTCGTTGACGATAGCGTCGAAACATCTTCTTCTTTTTCGACGTCGCGGCGTTTCATCTGTAGAAACAGCTGCAGTATCATCACTTTGTACAGAAGCGTCGGTTGGAGCTGTAAAATTTGCGTCACTAGGTACATTTTGGTAAATTATCCCGACAGTGTCGTGGAGAGTATCTTTACCAGTGAGAGTATCGACAAACCGATCGAAGTTATCGAACGCGACTCCAGTACACAAATTATCGGCGAGAATTATGTCTTCGGGACATAATTTGTTCTGTTGCGTTGATGTGAATGTCAGCTCAGTCTCTAGCTCTTCGATGACATTGTAGCTACAACAGTGACCGTATTTGTTGACAACGTCGATAATTTTCCTGCTGCTCGAGAGACTCTTTAACGCCATTCCCAGAGTGACATGTTTCGAGGTTTTAATACTGCCGTTTGTAACTGCATAAATGATGTCCTGACCGAGGGAAAACATTTTCAAGTCGCGCGAGGATTTCTTTAATTCATGACGGGATTGACTTACTCCTTTACTATCACCGCAAATGATGCACTGCAAGAGATACGATAGCAACGGCGGCACAGAATCGCACTCACCCCGAATGAGATCTTGCACCGTTATATCCTCCGGTAATTTTGTCTTGTCCACGTTAATTATCTCTCGTCTGATTATCTGCCCGATGTTGTATATCGCTTGTCTGGTTTCGATGTTTTTGAAAAATTCTTGATTGCTGACGATGTGACCAGCGTATGGAGCGATATACTTTCTGTTGTCCGAATAAATGATTTTTATTTCAGCGTCGAACGTTACCAATAACTTCTTTTCCAAATGACGCGACGAAAAAAAAATCAGGTTTTTCGACGTTGGAGACGTTGTCAAACTGTTCGTGCAGGAACTCGATGTATTTTTCTGAGATGAAATTATAGAAGAGACATTCGTTGTTCTCAACATCGCTTTTGCGAATAAGTATGCAAATTTTGTCGTAGGCGTCAGTATGACATTGTCGTTTTTTGTGCCAAGTTTTTTCGTTTTTTGTCTCGAGATTATTCTTACAGTGCCATTCAAACTTTGTTTTGCAATGTTTGTGATAGAAGCAGTTGTCATCTTTGAGAGTTTCGATTTTACGCAGCATCTCGATGTTGTTGTACTCTGTGGACACGGCCTTAATAAATTCGATGAAAGTGTTGGTCGCTTTTATCAAACATACCGCGCGTCTTTTCACGTATATCCTGCATTTACCGCAAATAATACAGCTGTGTGTATTTTCATTGGCAGTCGAATCATCAGTTGCCGTATTGTCAGCAACATCAGTCACCGTACTGTCATCTGGTATCCTATTGCCGTCAGCTACCGTGCTGTCGTCTGCTAACGCACTGTCGTCCGCTGTCGTACTCTCATCCGCTCCTCGATCACCTTCAGGTTCTTCACTGTAATATGACAAATTCTAAATTGGGATGTTTAATTTAATTATCGGATTTCGTTCTTACAATTATATTTTAATTCCTATTAATTTAGACACGCAAGGAAAAAAAATTCTATAAAGAACAAGAAGAAATTATATACAAAAGTTCAGAAGTACAGAAAAATTTATAAAATAAATATTGAGTGAACGTATACAATTTTTTGAATATCCATTCTGATAATTGGTTCGTTCGTTTGAATTTGTGAGCATTTGTATAAACAAAATTTAAGAAGGGGAGGGGATAAGGGTAATGCACAATAAAAAAAAGCATATTATCAATACTTTTTGTTGACGACTCAGTTCATATATATTTATTTGAATGATTAGTATCAAATAAAAAGGACATTCGAAAGACTATTGTGTGAAATTTTCATTAACAATTGTGCAGAAATGATTCAATGACAGCCAATCTCTCAGACGCCGCAAAAAAGTTACATTGCGATGAACTGTGTCACTCATTTCTGGATAATCTCGGAAAAAAATTCTAAAAATTTGTATTTGTCAATAAGTTTATTGAGATAACGCTGTCGAGTTTTTATTTTTTTTTGAATTATTTAAACTTTTAGTCACAATTTTTAGTCCATTATTATTCGCAGTTCAGTTCTAATTTTTTATTTCGAAAATTGGAACCTTCATTATTGTAAAATGAATTAAAATAATAAAAAATAATTTCTTCATAAAAATATTACAAAATGTGATTAAAATGTCCTTTTACTACATTCTTTTTACATAAATAAATATATATTAAACTATGTCGCCAGAAAACTATCGTAAACATGCTTCTTTTCATAACGATATAGCCTTTATAATATATATATATTATTATTAAATTTTTTCACTTTCTCATTCGTTGTTTCTTTACAAAACACACAACTTAGGTCCGACATTTTACACCATCACAACCGCACAACGTATTACAACTAAGTGAGCGTCATTCCAACGTTTGGAGCAGCTGGCGAGTGAGCTGTATAATACTAAGAAAGAGACAGGAGCGTATATAACAGAGGCCTATAACAGAGGCGTCGGTCAGGCGACTCCGAAACGTTATTTTCGTTTTTGGGAGTATATGCTACACTGAAAGTGTCTGAAAACAGGTTTTTGGTAATCCTGGCAGCAATACAAAAAGTTGAAAAAAAAAATTATCCGTATTGCTATGATACAGGTCGGCTAAATTTTTGACATTTTCAAAATGCGCTCAGGCTATATGCTACGCGCAAAATGTCTGAAAACAAACTTTTTCGTAATACAATTATAAAATCTATGTACATTTTCACTATCAGACGTATTGCTATAATACCGACTGTCTTTTTTTATTGACACAGCAGAAATGGCCTCCCACGCAGTTGCTACACTTTCGACCGTTACTACACGCCTAGTCGGGTTCAGAATCATACAATCTAACGATTTTATAGGGTTTTTGCCGTATTGCTATGAGACATGGTTTTGGTCGTGGGCTCTCGTACTATGGGCCTAATATGCTTGATGAAATGTTGCATAAATATGAAAAATTCGTCGTTAGTAATCCAACCACTAGAATTACCAGAGCCAATGCAATCAGTTGGACCATCTCTGATGAAATGGTCTTGAAACTTTTTGCGGGGGAAAATAAACATAGGAGGAATCGCCGCACCTGTAGCTGAAACCGCTACTAAAAGGGTTACATTAGTGCCACGTTCACCTGATGTTATTGAACCAACATTTCGCTTTCCTTTAGCAGCAACTATTTTTGATGGTTTGGTGACGGTCGATACGCCAGTTTCGTCTGCATTCCATATGGATGAAGCTGTAAATTTAAATCGGTCCATAACTTCCGCTAGCTTTGCGTAAAACTCTTGCACATTAGATTTGTTGAACGACGTAGCTCTGCTGAGACTTGTTGCTTCAGATTTTCTAATAGAGAGCCTATTATTTCGTTTAAGAAAAGCATTCATCCAATCTTTACCGGCCATTTTGTTCGTGTGCCATGTTTCCGGTATATTTAGTTTATATTTAATAGAGCAGTCATAGGATTCGACGAACTTCTCTTGGACCTATACCGTGGAAAATTTGAGCAAGTTTGAGCAAGTATTCAGTGAGGCAGGTTTCTTGTTCACTATTAAATATTTTTCTTGGAGTACCATAACCAAATCTAAAGTTCTCAGGGTCATTCTTTATTCTTTTAATAAATCTTGACAACGAAGTTTTACATAAGTCAGAATCCCGACATACTTGTCTCATTGAATTTTTTTCTCGGATAACTAAATCTGCAGCACGTTGCATCAACTCCACAGATTTAGTTCCACGACTAGATTTTCTTTTATGGTTGCGCATACTGAAACAAAAAAACTTTAATAACCAACGAATAAATGATTTTGTCAAATAAACACTTACACATGGCTGGGGTTAAAAGGTCCGCGTGGACCTTTCAACCTCAGCCATATGCAAGTATTTTTAATAGGTTATATCTAATTTATTACTTGAGGTAGCTAAAGACTAATTATAAAACGTGAAAAACTACTAAACCAAATATACTATTAAACTGTGTTTGAGCTTGGTTAACGAAATGTTACTGTTCCACACCAAAAAGAATAACAACGAAAAATTTTACTTACTTGAAATTTTCGAGGCGCAGTCGTGTATCTCCTGCTAGCGGCGTCGCCCGACTGCCGGCGCTGCCTCGAAATGCCTCCCGCGGTCCCCTCTCCGCGCTCACGTAGTTCAAAAGAACGACACTTCACTAGTATTTGAAATACTCATGGTGGACCTTTATACCCGCGGACCTTTAAGCCCCACCTTTCCCTAAGCAAATCCTCTCAATCATGTCCAGTGTACTGTTACATCGGGCCACCACGTCCATTTTCAGCTGTAATGCTTTTCTATCAGGCCTCAGCTGCTCCTGCATTGCAATAAGCTTTTTTGCAGCTATTGGACATTTTGTGAAAATGTTCCACAATAGCTTTTATTTTTTTTAGTAGCTACGAATCACAGTCCTGGAGTCCTGCACGCACGACTAAATTGAGAGTGTGAGAGATACACGGCAAATGCTCATAATTTGTTAATCGTATAGCCGCCTTCATGTTCGATGCGTTATCTGTAACACAGACAAATATTTTATTTTCTATGCTAAAATGACCGAGTATCCTATGCAGCTCATTTTAATATATTCGGACGTGTGTTACTCATGACATTCAAAACAACCCAATAAAGCAGACTCCCAATAAATAATGGGCTGTCACAGCTTGGTAAGAAGTTGTTGCTCTTGAAGACCAGCCGTCGGTGGTGATCGATACATATTTTGCATTTTCCAATTCATTTCTCAATTTTTTGGGTTTCTGAATATTGCACATCCAATAAAGTATTACTTAATATGTACCGTGAAGGCATTTTGTAACTTGGTTCTAAAAAGTTGATAAGATCTTTGAAACCCTCGTCTTCAACTACAGAGAAAGGCTGCAGATCTTTGATTATCATTTTGAAAATTAAATTATTATTTTTTTTCTTTTGCTACTCCTACTGGACGTTGAATAAAGGCACTTATTTTTGTCTGTTGCGAATTGGTGTCATTCGTTTCAGTGGATTCTGTACTTGCGAAGTTGATGGTACAGGAGTTTCCATAATTGCAACATCTGACCTGGCGGGTGGATTGATGGTTTCATAAGTTGTAATGTGATTTTTATGAGGTGCTTCTTCAAATTTGTGGTAGTGCCGCCTTGCAGTGAGTACAATGAATGAAAAAGTTCGCATTTTGCCGGATCATCCTTGATCTGAGTAAAAAAGCCCCACACCTTACTTCTTTTCTTATCGTAGCAGAGATAGGAAAAATGAACTTTAAAATAAAGAAAAACAATACTCAATAATTCTATAAACAGTATTTCTTTCATATATTTTAATAAATTCTTTCATTTTGTTTTTTTGATTTGTGAAAGAGAATGTGTTATTTTTAATTTGTTCTTCATGTTACGGTGTTTCTGGAACATAAAAGTAGGTATCGGTGATACTTTAAATTGAAAGTCTATCGACATATTAGTCATTTTTTGATCATTATTTTGATTTACTCAATGATGAATCGAATATAAACAATTACCAGTATTTGGTAACTAACAATATTTAATAACCAACACCAGCATTAGAACTGCTTTATTTTAATCTTTTGAACATAAGAACAAATTAAAGTGAAAATAAGCGATTATTAAGAAACATTTAATTTGCATAATATCTTTATTACCTTGTTTCTGTTTCACAGACAAACACAAAACTTGAAGGACGAAATATATTCGATATTGCGGTCTACAATCTACACGGCCACTTGATAATCAATTATAAGATTTTTTAAAATATTTTTGGATGCAGGCGGTCGCTTTATTCAAAGAAGAATTTATTTCTTCACAGATGGAGATGCTCGAAGGGATCGAATGGAAACGCTTCTAGGAATTCAAATGAACTGAATAACTGAAGCAGAAAATTTCGAACCCTTTTTATATAAGGGATTTATCTTTTCAAAAAACATCCTAGCTATAAAATATGTACGCATCTTGACATCAGATTATAATACAGGGTAGTCTTTGACCACTGCGTTAATTTTAACCATAGGTTCTTGAGATCAAAAGAAACACTTTTTCCATTACGGTTTTTCTCTATTCAGCTGCGTTGAAGAGTTATAAGCATTTTAAGTTTTAACATTAGGCAAATACCCCTCTGTAGTCCAGTTTAGTTTGAATGAAAAATACTTTCCACAGCATCCACTTTTGAATCTGAATTGTTTTTAAAAACATTATTTTCCCTCTAAGAAATGATTCACTCACTCATGTTTCATCCGATGAGGTCCATATCCAGAAGGAAGATACAAAATACTAATTTTCTTGTAAAAAAAATTCAACACCATAAACATAGATTTTTGTTGTTCTACTATATTTTCTTTCTACTTCAAGATTATAAACCATGCCTTTCTAGTGAGAAATTCCAAAAAAACCTCAGAATTATTGGGTGTTATCATCATACATTTGTAATTTTCTTCTTAAAATTTCCGAATCATGAAAACCATCATTTCTATGAAAACTTCCAAGGCAAGAGGTTGTCACTGTGCTTTTTCACTCAAAGCCAGAAAAAATCATCTATGATTTTCCAAATACTGATATTTCTGAAGTTTCTTCTCCTTGACAGAGACCAGTGAACAGGTCTATGAGGCCTCTTGATATCATTCTGCTAAAAATATGAAAATCTTTTTCGAAATCTTCAACAACAATGAATGATTTCACTACGCATAATCATTTTAAAGTGATGTTACTTTGCTTGATGATTATTTTCTGTACTGAATCCCAATAACAATTTACCTGGATAGATTAAAAGTATTTCCAGATTTAGGTGTGCAATTATACTTTCTTGAAGAAACACCTAAATTTGATTTTGAAAAAATCAACTAGGTATTCTATAATAAAAAATTTTGTTAAATCATTAATATAAATCTATTCTGTTTAGACTATAATTACTGATTACTGATTTGTATAATCTGTTTTAATTACGTAAACAAGAACATAAATATTGAATAATGGTTATTCATAGATTATGTCAAATTTTAATACCTTATCATAGAATATTAATTTATTACCGAACCCCAGGAGAGAAAAAATTAATATTTGCAATGTTTTTAAATGAAAGATAATCAGGTCGATTCTGTTTGGAAGAAGCAATATGATTATGAAAAATATATTGCTATCACAGTAATGTTTGAAATACTGGCATCCCATTCATTGGTTTTCAGCAATATGATCTGTCAGTTTGAAATAGATCTTGTTATTTCGGTTTGCTATGTCAACAACATCATTTTAGTACTTGTTATCCCTTAACAAAGTTGAAAATGGCAGTGAATCCCTTGTTTTTACATTTCTTCCAAGTATTGGAAAATTTAGAAAACAGGTACCTAATTATAAGAATCCC
Organism: Micraspis discolor; assembly: GCA_030674115.1. Lineage (NCBI taxonomy): Eukaryota > Metazoa > Arthropoda > Insecta > Coleoptera > Coccinellidae > Micraspis > Micraspis discolor. Next base: position 5,259 of record JARTUT010000095.1, on the reverse strand, counting down.
TCGTTTCAGTGAATTTTTGAAAATTTTCACTTGAAATTTTCACTGGATTTTGCTTTTCTATTTAATTTAGTCTTTGGGGGTTGTAAAGGGCGCTCAATCACAACGAAATTTGGAATACTCTCTTCATTCAAAACAAACTCCATATTATTATTATCATCATCACCTAGAATTTCATTAAGATCTGGATTTACTTCTTCAGGGGCTCCAGGACATCCTATAATATGGACCCAACCGAATGCTGATATCAGTCTGTTTTCAATTTCATTGAGATCTCCACAGATGTACCCTCCTCCGCCTGTCTGAGAAATGGCTTTGGCATTTTGTCGAGCCTTCTTTTTTGTTTTGGACTTCCATTCATAAAGGAACTGAAAAGGAGTCATAACTGATACAAAGGGTTCAACACAAATAGGCATCATGCATACAAATGCATGTTTCTTCAGTTTTTTAGCTCCATTGGGAGAATTATTTAGGAGCTCGGTTAGTTCATCCCATTTTTCATCCAATTCTCCTGGTTGTAATGGGTGACTTTTGCCTGATACAATAATAGTATTTTGCTCTAGGTTATTAACAATAATTTCCATCTGCGCCTTGGTAGTTTTTTTATTCCTCATATTTTTCATATTCGATGTATCATTGAAATTTTTTATCATCGTGAAAGACAGGTGAAAAGAGGTTATAGCTACCGATTAATTTTGAACGTCAATTTATTTCGACAGAACTATCATAGAATTCTCTATCATGTACAATGAAATGGTAAAACTCTACCCTTCTATGAGTTCAATACAGTGTTGTCAGCTCAAACTTCGATGATTTTCCAGCAATATTGCTATGGCTAAAACTCATAACCAATATTGCCGAAAACGTTGAAACAGAATATTTGTTCAGTCAGTCAGATTGCTATATTTTATAATTATAACAATATTGTAGATTTAGCAATATTATAACAAGATGCGATTAGAATCGACCTGAATATCTGTAACTATTATTGATCTTCAGTTATAATTTTCCTCAGAATAATCAGAGTGAATTATTATCACATTAAAATATTATAACGTCTCTGTGGTGGTCAGTTCCAAATAAAAAAGTGTTCTGTGGTTTCTTGTTGTTTTGATTCTGTTTGAAACTGTCAACAGTTATTTTGCTTTCTTTCAAAAAAATTTGGAAAATATTGGAAGGATAGGGTAAGGATGGGTAATGCCGGTCACCTAAGAAAATACAACTTTTAATAAGTGAAAAATCAAGTTTTAATAGAAAATCTGACATAAAACTTAAACTTTAGGCATTCTCCTAACGTAATCACAACATTTGAGATCAATCATAAGTAACAATTTGGCACAATATTCTTTAAAAAAAAAAAGTGTTTCGACCGGTATTGCCACATATGGCAGGTAATTCCGGTCGATAGGTTGGTAATACCGGTCTGGCCTTTAACGGCACAAATCACATATGTAGCCTTCAGGAGATTCGAAGCCCGTGCACTCAGCATGAGCCCAACCTCCACACTGAACACACCTGAACCAAAGTTCATTATTCTGACCGTAGTCACCACATAACATGCACTTGTTTTCGTTTTCTTCGTCATCCATGGCTTCATCGGTATCATCCCTCATATCAGCCATATCAATATCTGAGTCAGACGAAGACTGAAGGTTTGTCTTTTCTTGGAATACTCTTCTTTTTACCGTTCTGGTAGTATTTTCAGCTTGTCGTTTTTTTGATATCTTTTTTTGTTCAGAAATTTTTGAATCTTTCTTTTCTTTTTTCTTTTGCCTTACAGCTCTTTTCTCCTCTTTTTCTTGTAAATTTTTTTATTCGGAGTGCTGGTAAGAACGGATGCATGTTGTTTTCGAGAGAATCCCAGCTTTTTTTTAACCATTGGTTTCTTTGGAATTGGTAAGAGATCTGTCACAGTGACTTCTGAAGTTGAAGGGAGACTTTGGTCTATTATAGGTTGCACACTACATTCTTTAGCTATTTCAATATGATCGCCCAAAAATGATGGTGAATCTGGTACAGGCAAATCTGGACCAAAGGAGACCAATTGGGCCTCTGGAGTTGTGTTGTCTAAGGTGCGCTGTTCTTCTGCTGACACAATTATCAGTTCGTTGCTTTTCAACATTTCAGAAGCTACAAAGTCTTCCTCCTTGAATACGTCAGGATTCAAAGGGTATATGCCAGTAGAAGAGAAGCCCGCTTCAGCTTTAGGGATTGTCGCTATCTTTTGAAATGCTTTTCTGAAAAGGGAAGCAATATGGTTTTGTGTGATCTTCATTCCCAATTCAGTTTTCATTAAGATATTGCACTCTTGTTTGTAGGCAGCTTTGAATGGACCAAAAATAGACACATCCAAAGGCTGCATCCGGTGGGACCCATGTGGTGGTAACGAAAGCATTACTATGTTGTTCTTTTTGCAGAATTCGTACGTTTTCAAAGAGATGTGACTACTATGGTTGTCCAGTATGAGCAGTACCGGGTCGTTTTCTGCTGGTTTCACGAATCCCGCGAAATGCTTTAGCCAATCTAAAAGGTCTTCATTGATCCACCCATTCTTCGAACAGCGGTATATAGCTCCACGTGGACCATCGTATTCCAATGCTGGTGAATGTCTCTGACGAGCATAAATAAACATTGGGGGATATAAACGCCGGTGGCACTTACTGCACATACCGCTGTGACAGTCTTTCCTCTTTCACCAGAAGTTATAGAACCCACCCGTTTTTGACCTTTTTGTGACAATTTTTCCTGGGTCCTGCACTGACGAAACACCTGTTTCGTCGACGTTATAAATATTCCTTGGTAAGAACTTGTATTTCTCCATCAACTCCTCAAGCAGCTTAAAAATAAAGTAACTTCATTCTTGTTGAAAGCTGCCGCTCTATTCAGACTCGTTCCTTCTGCTTTTCGAACAGATAAATTGTTTCTTTTCATGAATCCTTTGATCCAATCTTTTTCCGGCCATACCAATATTTTCATTAAAATTTTGCTTAACACTGTTTTTGACTGCGTATTCATAGGCCATCTTACGAATTTGAATTGATGTGCAACCGTAAAATATCTTACCAAGGAATTTTATCTGGTCTGCCATTTCGGCTTCTTGCTCTTTCGTAAATATTGGATTTCTTCCCATAGATGGAAATTCATAGTTTTGTTTTCAATCTTTCTTGAAGAGTTGAAAATGGGATCGCACAAATTCGAGCCGTCTCTCTTATAGTCGTTCCATCTTCAACTAATTTAAACGCTCTATTCAAATCTTCATGATTCCATTTTACTTTCAAACCTTGGCTTCTTCTCCGTCTCCCCGACATTGTCCTAAAAAAAAATTAAAAAATCTAAATAAAAAATTCAACCATTATTCTGCGGGAAATACCGGTCAATGTGACCGGCATTGCCCACTTTTACAATTTTTTCGTTAGAATTTTTTTTTAAATATCTGTCACAAAGTATTCAAAATCGTTTATTATATGAATAGCTACATAATTGAAGAACAAGAAAAAATCCTGACAAAGGAAGAAACACAAAAATTATCAAACTTACCTCTTAAAATGTGCCGTTAAATAATTACAAAACACGGGCGCGAAACAAAATGACGTGAGGTGTTCAACAACGCTGTCTCGGAACTGAACGGAGGGTGATGCTTTGGCCTCGGGAACACTAGCGGCATCATCTATGCGTGTGTGAGTGTGCGTAAACATTATTATTCAGAAGATAGTTTAGTGACCGGCATTGTCACCTGACCGGCATTACCCATTTTTACCCTAATATCGATAGTTTGAAATTATTCAATTCAGTATGAAATGATTATGGTCAGAAAATGCATTCTATTCTAATCTTTCTTGTTTATGAGCTTATAGCTTCCAGTTTCAATATTGATTGAATTTTAAATAACCATGCATCATAACAAACATTCAGAAATATTAAAACTAAGTCAAATTCTATTATCTCCTAAGTTTGTGAACAAGGTTGAATCGGTGTATGAAATAAAGATAATAAAGGTATAAAACAAATCTAGGAGACTGGGTTCAAAGTTTTTAAAACTCATATAAACTCAATTTGCAGCATTCCTACGTTAGAATAGATATAATTTGATGAACCCTGAAAGTCTGAAGCTATAAAAAACCAGCTCTTCCTAAAGACAAGTCTTCAATTCAACAGGTCCTGACAGAAAATACTTTACCTATTTCAACGGTCAAAATACACCGAAGAGTGATGGAATACTTTTTCTCTATTTATTATGGAATATTATTCTGGATTAAATATTAAACAAAGGTGCTAGACATCATTAACAATGAATACAGCAAATGGCAATTTAGATTTTGTGGTGAATGTAAGACAAAAATTGTTCAGTGGTTAATTTCATCTATAGTGTTTAGTGGTGGAACCACTGACTGGAGAGATTTCCCCAACCTTTTGTAGAAATATTTAATAAAGACATAAAATATGACAACATTGAACAAATCTGATTATTTAATCATTTCAGCACAGAGTTGGATTTGAGAAAATCAGAAAATTTGGATAAAATTATATCGATTCAATTCCTTTCAACTTCAAATATCTCAAGAATGGTGCAATTTAGGAGAAAAGATGAGGAATGATTTTATATGCAAAAAAGACAAATGATTCCAGGAAGTACGAGATATGGACCTTTAGTTCAAGCGATATTTGTTTTTCATGCAAGTTAACCAATCTGTAGAGTAGTAGTGAGAAACCCACAAGAAGTGGAATAAATCTATTGATGCCAAAATATGCACGAGTGTTATCAAAAACCTTCTACAAGAGATCATTTCAATTGATATTGTCGTTTGAATATTACAGGTGAAAATGCAATTTTTTTAGGGAAATTTCAACACCCTATATCTTTTGAACGGGGCCAAATTTGGAAAAATGTTATAGGAAGAAAATGTTTCTTTTAACGTCAAGAACCTATGGTTAAAATTAACGCAGTGGTCAAAGACTCACCCTGTATATGGAAGAAATAAACCTTTCAGAATTATGTTTTATGTTTTAGATAAAAGCAAATTCAGTTGAGAATAATAAACTCTGAATTAGAAATTTTTTAATTCATTTTATTTCTGTAAGGGTTATCGTTAAAAAAACGTTCGTTAACAAGAGCCTAGATCATATACATTGTTTTTTAGATGGATAGAAGTGATATAAATCTCAAATAAAGAATGACATAAATATAATTTTCCGCAAATCGCCAGGAAATTCTGACATTCCTGTCAAAATTTCTTAAAGAAAAAATTTCCTGATCACAATTAA
>JARTUT010000530.1:0-85719 GCA_030674115.1 Micraspis discolor | reverse complement strand
ATGGTTTAAAAAACGCGCCAGCAACATTCCAAAGATTAATGAATAATGTATTAAAAATTTTATAGGTAAATGTTGTCACGTGTATATGGACGATGTAGTCATTTTTTCGGAAACGATTGAACAACATTTGGCAGATATTCATAATATCTTGGAAACACTTGGGGGAGGAATTAGATATTATCCACCCTGTATTCTGATCATTGCAACAATGTATTAATCCATTAGGAAATAAATATTACCATGTTGTATTTTGTCAGTCAGCATATTGCTTATCGCATTAATTTGTTATCGCGTCAATTTGTTGTTTGCGACACCTCTCACAATGCTCTCATTGTTCTAAATTATTATAAATAGGAGAGACGTCTAATGATGCATGAAAAATATAGATTTGATCTTCTCACGTAGTACATTGCTTGTACAGTTGTTTTCTAAATAAAGTAGAATTTTTAAAAACACAAGTTTCTCTCGAAACAACATTATTATATATATTGTACATGAAATAATTACAAACAAAAAACTCTCAATTTTGAATATCATGGTAGCTTTAGCTGTAATTATTTAATTTTCATATGGTTCACATTCCGTTACCAATCGAAATAATATACTCTTAAATTTTATTCATATAATATGCTATGAAATTGTTTAGGCAAGGAATTATACTATTTGATGAACCTATACCTTACATTTTTCTGGGATAACGCTAAATTTTGTTTTGGATATATAGATTCTGCAATGTTTCTGGTTCTAATAAACATATTACTATAATTTTAGAACAATTCCGGATGCTTTATGATGAAATATATCCCTAGTATCCTATACTGTATGATAACAAAGATTGAACTTCAGCAAAATATGCCCTTCTCAAACTAAATATTTCTGCTTACTTTTCGAGTACCTACATTGATGGATTATATGACAAAATTAATTCTCTCCTCCAGTGATTCCATATGATCCTGACATTTTGAAATCCACTAGGAACCCATGAAATTTGATGTATTCACCCACCGAAACGCATACACCACACAGCATTATTTCATATCGTAATCTATGGTTTGCTCAATCAAGTCGAAAAATGACGAATTCGGTTTTTAGCATTCATTTCATATTTTTTCTTGAGCACCAATTATTCACGTCCTCGAATAACCTCATTCAAATCAATTGTCATACCACTCAAATCCTTTGAAATCTTGATTACATTAGTTTCAACAAAAAATATCGAAGGATTCATCAATATAACATGGGAAATCATTTGATCAGTAACATAAAGCAGAAACAATAGGGAACCCAATACTCAGAAAGAAACGTTTACGAATCTTTTTCAATTCGGACTTTCTGTTTCCATTTATTCAAGAAACTCTTTAAAGTTCAAGTTAATTGCATTTTATTTCGCATGTTTTCAGCTTTCTAAAAATATTATCATGATCGACACAATTTCACAAGCTTTCGATAAATCTTAAGGTGTGTTTCACACAAGTTCGTTGACTCCGATCAATAGATTCTTCAGTCCAATTTGACAGTCTGATTAACATCGGGTTTCATCAAGCTCAATTGTGGAATCAAAACCACCGTTAGTTGATTGGAGAATACAATCTGACAACATCGATTTTCCGAAGTCTCGATCATCGAGAACACAGAAATGCTTCATAAGCATATGACTTAATTCATTCCGTCGTGTACAGAAGTGAGTTTTGATGCAAAGTGCAGTAACATTATAGTAGCTTTCACTGTTGTTTCGATACTTTCCGTTTACCAGTATGCAGTGAATTACAAATGGAAAGCACTCATTAATAAATGAAAATTCCCCACATCTAAAAATAAAACCTCCGAGTATAGACGTTGGACCTTTCAGTAGTGAGTAAAATCTGTCTACCTATCTCAAGTTGCTTGTTAGGCTTCTAATAATAATGATAATTTATTGATCCTCTAAGATAAGGATAGGTCAGCATGAAAAAATACAACAGAAAATAAAAATTATTCGACTTGAGAAGATATCATTGTAGATAAAAAACGGCAACACTATAATAACATTCCTCTACTAACTTAGCTTTAATTATCTTTTTGAATTCTTTGAGCTCCAGAGATTTAATATGTTTGGGTAGATGATTAAATAGTTTGATACACTGATAATTTGGTGAATATTCGAATTTAGTTGTAGTATGTTTGGGGATAAAGAGTAATTCGTCACGTCTGGTATTGTAACTATGAAAGCTAGAGAGTCTTGTGAAGTTTCCCTCATTTTCCTTGAAATACATCAGGCACCTAAAGATGTATATACACGTCACTGTTAGAATCTCTCTTTTTATGAAAGTTGGTCGACAAGAGGACCTTGGAGGGATATTGAAGATCATTCGCAAAATTTTCATCTGGATTATAAATACTCTACTAACATCAGTGGTGTTCCCCCACAGCATGATGTTATACGATATGTGGCTGTAAACTAAGCTGTAGTAAATACTCATGATGGCTTCTATAGGAAGCGAGTTTTTGACTCTGCTAATTGCATAGAAAGAACTATTGAGTTTATAACAAATGAAGTCGATGTGAGCAACCCATTTTAGATTAGAATCGATGTAGATTACGAGGAACTTTGCGTGCTCCTTCGAAGAAATTATGTCGTTCTGATGGCGAATAGTCAGTTGTTGCTGCTCAACACTTCTCACAGTAAAGTGAACACATTGGGTTTTCTCAATATTTATAATGAGGGAATTTGATCGACACCAGTCAATAAAGCACTGCACTATCTCGCTGCAAAGTTTCTGTAGATCATCAAAAGTTCGAGCTGAAACTAACATCGACGTATCGCCTGCAAACAAAAGTATTTTGATCAACTTGGATATCGACAGTGTATAGGGGAAATTTGATGAATTAGTCATCATGTTCCTCAAATTTTCAGGTAAATCGTTTATGAACATGAGAAAAAGGAGCGGTCCCAACACAGAATCCTGTGGGACTCCGATATTCAACTCTCGTTCAGCTGAAATGAAATCAGCCACTTTGACGGACATTGTTCTACCATGTAGATAACTTGAAAGCCAGTAAAGAAACACTCCCCTGAAACCCAAATTGTAACACTTATCGATGAGTACTTGGAACGAAAGGCTGTCAAATGCCCGCGATAGGTCGAAGAACAATCCTGCAACGAACTGGCCACTATCAAGATACTCGTATGAAGCTCCAATAAGATAAAGAGCTCCCGACTGTGTTGAGCGACCTGGTCTAAACTCATGTTGTGAGGTATCAAGTATGTGATACTTGTTTAAGAAGTTCATCATTCTGTTGAACACAATCCGCTCAAAAACCTTGGAAAACACACTGAGCATCGAAATTGGTCTGTAGTTTGCTATATCAAGAGCAGAACTTTTTTTGTGTACTGGGATCACGACAGCTTTTTTGAGGAGATGGGGAAACACTCCACAACTTACAGATAGATTGATTATGTGGGCAAAATGTGAAGCAACATCAACGCTTATCAGTTTCAATATGCGAGAAGAAATGGAATCAACTCCACAACTCTTTTTACTCTTTAGTGCTCCTATAGTGTCCAATACTTCACACTCAAGGACAGGGTGGAAAAAATATATATATTTATATATAAAATAATAATAATAATAATAATTATAAAAAAATATATATATATATAAAAAATACATACAGGGTTTCCCGTAACTCGACGTCAAGCGATTACTGGGCGTTATGCTAGGTTATACCAGTACTAGCAAAAAAATATATATAAAAATAACAAAAAAAAAATCAATAATAATAAAATTAAACAAAAACAATTGTACCTCACAATAGATTTGTGATTGTAATTAATAACATGGTTATTAAATAAAAATAAAAATAAAACAATTGTTCCTAACAATGGATATTTGACTGTAATCAATAGCATGGTTATTTAGGATTACGTTTAAAAAATGATCACTACAAAATTTGAAAATTTGTGGCTGCAAAAATATACGTATTACCACTTAATCAAGTGACATAGAATTTAATTTTATTTTTGTTAGAATTGGTATAACATAGCATATCACTCATTAACCGCTTGACGTTGAGTTACGGGACATCCGGTATGATTATTTTCTTACTCCATTTCAGGAAGCAACTGGAGGATATAAAAACCAATAAATTAAATTTGGAGATTCCGAAAAAGACTTGAAAGGATCTTATTTCTCCATAATTTCATTATTTCGTCATAATTCATAAAATGTGGGAGCAGAAGTCATGTTGCTCTTGAAGACTCAGTGATTGATATTAGGTTTTTACTACAGAAAAGTATGTTTCTGTTCAAAATAATGAATTCTCTTTTATGTTATTTTGAATTTCAAAAAATAATATCAGGAAAATACTAATTTCAATTCTTGTGAGCACCCAATTATTCCCATCGGCTTCATTGTAGATCGACATCCTCCTTCTAGGCTTATTAATCATAAAAAATATTTTTGAATCAACATTTCGCTTGATCGGCAATTGTCGATTACTTGATCAGACCGTCAAATCGTTGATCGACAATCAAATTGGGAAATGGAAATAGATTGTCGTGGCTGACTGTCGATCAAGCAATCGATCGGCCAATCAACGCTTTATTAAACCCACCGTTGAAATAAATCAACAGTAATCTCTTCCTCATTTCATTCAGGTCAGTATTGTTATAGTTCAAAAATTGCAGTAGTTGTAGTTGTTTGTTCGAGTATTCATACTGAAAAAAAGAAAGCACTTAATTCCTCCACCACTTTTTTCAATTCGTCCTAGTTTCAAAGTTTTAAGCGATTTGATGTTTCAAGTTGGGCTTAGCTACTACTGGATTCCTTTCGACATTGAACAAAAAATTCAGCGTTTGCCTTCTGACATTCAATAAAATTGTTATAACATACCTACTTTTGTATGCCTTCTGCTCCTTTTGAGGGTTCCAAAGTGTTATATTCATTATGAAAAAACAAATTTTCAATGCTCTTCGGAAAATGTTTCATAATTTTGCATCCAAATCACTATTACAGCTGGAAATCATGTTAAATTCCATCGTTAGTGATTTTCCAGCAGAGTACTTAATTGGTGAAAATATTGAAATATTTAGATAATATTATAAATTTCACTGAACATTTCATATGAAAATACTCATATCTAGTACCAACTTTCCCAATTCCATAAGTCTTTTTTCTTTAAATCATCAAATTTACACTATTGTTTTCTTTATTTTTCATAACTATCAAAATTCCTATGTTTCAACGACTCATTGAATACAAATGTCAGAGTTCTGATATTCAAGAAGTTTCTCATGTTTTAAGGTTTCAATAGGTTCATAACAGAAAAACCAGATGGAAAAAAAATGGAGTATTGCCAGAACCTATTCGGAAGAAGGTTTTGAATTAAGTTCAACACTACTGAATAGATAATGAAATACAGAATCATCAGATCATTTTCCTACATGAATAATTTTTTCCAAAACCGTTTGAAGCACCCTTAAAATCTTGAAGAAAGTTCAACATGTATGCTGGTTATTCATTTCACCTGTAAATAATTTCATAAGGTACATTTTGGAAGTGAAAATCATAATCATTAATAATCAAATTAAGTGTTTTTGCATTACCTTCAAGATTATCAGATTTTTCTATGTCATGTGATTTATTTACTGATCATGAGGAAAAATGCATGATGAAATATTCAATTACGATATTGTATTTTTTCATTCGTTTCTGAACAAAAAACTTCTTGAGTTGAAGGATATGTTTTCTGTCATAGAATGGAGTGTGAATTGTCACTGAAATGGGTGCAATATTCGTAAGAATTTGAGATGAAATATTCAGTATTGCATATTAAAGAATTAGTTCTGATAAAATAACATATCAGATAATACGTATTGATTTATTTCGAGAATTGATTCTGAATCTGTGAATTTAAATTCAATGGATCAGCTTGGCAATATTTTCAATTCTCCTGGTTTATTATGAAACGGTAATCTTATTTAACCCACCGACCTGTAACAGTTCACTCGTCTGAGATTTAATGTATGCTACGATTTATTTGAATGCCTAAAAATAAAATTTTTTGATAACTTATTCGAACACCCAAATTAAGTGTTATGATTGCGGTTTGAAACGAAAAAAGTTTTCTCGTTTGATTCACAGTTAACAAAAAACTTCTTCAGTATATCTACTTAATTTTCATCCACATAAAAGGTGAAATATTTTACTTTCATAGCTAAATTTCCATTGGTAATAATTATTTCAGAAAAAAAAACTTAAGAGTCGGATCCAGGATATTAACTATTTTCTCATTTTTTTCCCAAATTGCAAATAATTCAACATAGAATATCTTGAATACTATATATTTCAGGAAGATAAGTAGGGATGATAAAATCTTCATAATGTTCCAGGATACATAAAAAGCTAGGATATGTTTAGTGACTACCTATTTCATGGTAAGTTTTGATTGTTCTACAAGTTGATGATATATTAAATAAAGGACCTGAGAGGAAAGAGTAAGTGTGTTTATTCTGAAATGTTTGTTCAATTACTTTGAAACCTAAAGAAAATTCGAATTTATTTGGATTATCCAGTACGAGGATATGAGCGAAAATCAATTGTTTTCAATGAAATTTCTACACCCTGTATCCTTTCAAAAGAGCAGAATATCAAAATATGGTATAGGATAAAAGTGTTTATTCTGGTTTAAATAAATGTAGTAGTCAAAGACTCACCCTGTATATTCAAAATTTTTTGGGTGTTTGACAAATATTTAATTGTTTTCAATTTCCACTACTGTATTATGGCGCAATACTCAAATCATCATATAACCAACTCCAATATAGCTTCAACCAAGTTAAGTGCATTTCCACCTCCATAATTAAAATTGCAACTTATATAGATCCCAAGTCGTTGAAGCTTTAGCATAAACAATGTTTTGGTATGAAACTTTGGATAACGCAACTTAGAGCAGTTAAGGTTTATTTAGAACCTGAATTACTATCCCATAGGCAGAGCATACAGGGTGTCTCAAGTTCGAGTGCCTATTAGACGTATCTGAAGAACTAGAAATATTTGAAATCTGAAAATTGGGATTATGATATTATTCGGAGTTCTCTACAGAGCTAAAATATTTTCTAAGCCTAAAAAATTCCGGTTATACAGGGAGTGCAAATAAATTCCACGAAAATTATTTTTTCAAGTTTTCCATTCCTGGTATGATGGAGTATTCAATAATGAATACATTTCTGTTAAAACCACTGTATTAAATCAAATAGATTTCAAAATATCCAGAATAAACTGGAAAAAAAAAACCAAATATGTTCAGTCAGTAATATGTTCATTATTCTCATTTCAAATATAACTCAAATAACTCAGAAATTATTGAATTTAGGAGCATAATCCTGTGAGAAAACTATCATTATTTTTGACCCCAGAATACAACACAATTATAAAAAATTAGGTTCTAATTGGAAAAACAGAAGTTATGGCCAATTTAAGATCACAATTTTCAACACAAAATTTGAAACACCCTGTGATGATATTTTTTAAATCCAAAAGATGCATGACCTTTTCACATCCTTTACGCTCAGGATATTTAAAATAAGAATAATAAACATATCACTGACTGAACATATTTGACTTTTTTTCCAGTTTTTTCTTGGATATTTTGAAAAAAATTCGATTTAATAAAATGATTTTAACAGAAATGTATTCACTATTGATTACTCAATCATACCAGGAATGGAAAACCTGAAAAAAATTTTCTTCGTCGAATTTATTTTCACTCCTGTATAACCGGAAGTTTTTGGGCTTCGAAAATATTTTAGCTCTGTAGAGAACTTCGAACAATATCATAATCACAATTTTCAAATTTCAACTATGTCTAGTTCTCCAGAAACGTATAATAGGCACTCGAACTTGAGACACCCTGTATAGCTTGGATCCAAGTCGTCATTTTTCGGTTCTGTTCTTGTATAGCCGAAATCATTTTCACCGAAGGGAAAAATTCGGAATTATCTATAATGAATAACAAGTTGGTAATATGGTGTCAACCATTGATCTGTGTGAGTTTCAGTTTAGTGTATCTTTTATGTTATGCAGCATTTGATCTGCTTACTTCATTGTCAAATAAACTTAAATATAGAATGGTGAAAGACTTCTTTCTTCCAAAGTGATTTATAAACACGAAGGCCTCTAAAGATTCCTACATCGAATCTGAAACTAAAAAGATAAAAGCAGAATGAAGAACTGAATAAAAATAGAACGTATCAAATTTTCTACCCATTTCATGAAACTATTGAAAACATCATGAATAGTTCCAACACCATCCAGAAATTTCTCTATGGTTAATTTCTCGACTTTCCACAACCTACGCTTCAAACTGAGTTTCAACTGAAAATTTTGCTATTGGAACCTACGTGACCTGTTCTCAAACAATTCATAACTGTCCAAATATTTCAAGGAAGATCAAAACCAAGAACTGTTTTTTCAAGGATCATGGACGATGAAGTAATAGAAGTTCTTAAAGATTTAAAATCGAGCAAAACACCATAGCCTGATAAGATCATGCGATTACCAGAATACTATCGTACAATTGCTTTCATGAGCTAAATATGCAAGTGTCTAAAGTTATTTCCACAATCTAATCAGGACTATAAAGCTTGGAAAAATTCATATTGAATAAGCTGGCCTTTGCCCTGTAAGAATAAACAAAGTAATGTCTCTGACGACCACCGTAGACGCAGGCTTTTGAATGAAACTAGAAAAATCGGCCGCATTCATTGCTATATTCAGATACTAGTTAGGGTAACGATTTTGCTAGAGTACTTATTCAAGAATTCCCATATAGAAACTTGATAATATGATCTCTGCAAGAAAAAGTGATACTAAATAATAGCATAAGCCTCTCCTAACAGCTTAATGATCCCTGCCACACATCTGTTCAGGCTTTATCTCTGCTTTAAAATATAAATATAAAATATAAATATGCCCCTTTCCTATTCGACTCTGACGCACCTTGTTGATTATTGAAGGTTAATGAATATATTTGTGATGTTTTAAGCTCAAATAAATTCTATTCTATACTAACCAAATACTGAAGCTTTGAATATGAGGACGAGTGGGTATTTTCACTAGGATGTTAAAAGTTTGATCAAATGAAAACCATTCGCAAAACTGATTCAGCCAAAGTGAGAGCATACTTCCAGGAATGAAGACTGAAACCAAATCCAACATAAACTAAAACGGCTTGTTTTCATTTGTGCTTTAGAGTAGAGTAAAGGCTAATTCATACTTTGACGACAAATTGCTCTACACAACCAACATCCAAAATTATTATGGATGACACTGTACCGTACACAGATTCGAGTGACTTCTTCGAAATACTTCCGAAAAAGTTAAAAATAGGGACTTCGGATTCTACTGCTGAAACTCCACGCTCTTCGGAGCTTGGTTTGGTCTTCTCATCTGTGAAATATGTTACACCAAAGTGCTCACACTCATAAGCTAGTAGATATGTGTAAAACACCATGAGAACGATCAGCGAAATCTTCCGAACGACCCTACAGAATGACTACACACACTAAGCCACATTACTCTTCTGGAACTACGACAAAAACCAGTCCTCCTCTGAAAGTATAAACACATCCAAGACAATCCTCAACTTATTTTTCATCAGGAGGCATATATACTGAACGGGTAAAGATTACGATCTAGAAATCCTTTCAATGAAACTGCTGTTGACCTGGCCCATTTCAACTTGGCAAACATATGGAAAAAATTGAAACCTACTACGCATGAACCCCCTGGCTTCGAACAACCGCGCAGAAAATTAAGATGGATTGACAAGTCTAAGAGTTATCAGCAACATTCAGTTTCCTCAATAACTTCTTGGATATAATAATAATAATGAGTTTATTTCGTGAATAAACTGTTAACATCATTGAGGTATATGGATACCTATGAGTGAAGAGATGAATTAAGCTATAAATATGCTAATATGGAGAACTCTCAGCTTGATTATCGATAAAATTGACCAAAGTGGGTGTATTTCCTCCTCAAAGGGACTGATTCAGAAGCATAATTTCGGTTTTGAGTTGATGGAACTCAAGGAATGGAAACGTCTTCTCATATAACTTCTGGGAGTTTCCGAAACAAGTCTCCTGCTGCCATGTCATCTCTCACAATGAACATTTTTATTGAAAAAAAAATGTCTCTCTTCATTTATATTTTTGGGTGGGTTTGAAGAAATTTCCATAAGAATTTGAATTGTTGGCCCAACAACTAATGTCAGCTTGACATCGGATCGAGATGTAACTTAAAAAATATTTGAATGGGGTTGAAACAAATTATTTTTTTCATCATCTTGTAACTCATAATATATCAGACATTTTTAAACTAAAATTTGTGCATGAATCGACGTTATTGATATCTTACATATTCCTAAATGTCATTGTCTTTCACCGGAATATATAATTATATTTAAATTATCTTAAGGGCAAATATTCACAGAAGTTGAAGTTGAAGTTAATTAAAGATATTTAAATTTATGTTACGATTCGACTGTTCGCTCTTTGACACTTCTGTTTCATCTACCAGTACATGCCTTTCCTCTCACACTTAAAGAAAAAGTCCCAAATTATTTGTCTGAAAATACGAATCTTTCGTAAGAGAGAAATGACGAATAGTCCGCACTAAATTTCAATGCTCGAAGCTTTCACAGTTAATGACGAGATATTGTTGATGATGGAGCTCGTGTTGAATGATTGTTTGGGCTATTACCATCATCTATTGTGGATGTAATGTTTTCCGACGTTTCGATAGACATCTTCTATCTTTATCAAGGAGAAAAGTAAGGAACCTTTGAAAATTATCAATTTTCAAAAAGTCAATATGACAGAAGTCATGAAAGAAAAATGAACGATGTTATATACTCATCTGTGATATGATGATCTTTTTAAATTGGATCGAACTATCGGTGTCCAAACAACATATTTCCAATTTGAAGAAATCTTTTATCAACAAGAATTCGGAATGGTCATGGGTTCACCACTATCACCAATTTTAGCTGATTTATATATGGAAATTTTCGAACAGAAGGCATTAGAAAAATATGTACTTAAACCCAAACTGTGAAAAAGATATGTAGATGATACTTTCATTATTTGGCAACATGGAAGAGACACTATAGATGGATTCCTTCAATATCTAAACAATCAAGAGGAATCAATTAAATTCCAATTGAAATCGAGAAGGACAGACAACTTCCATTCTTAGATGTACTCGTACATAAACAAAATGGAATCCCAAGAACCACTGTGTATAAAAATCCAACGAACACAGGACAATATCTACATTTTGATTCAAACCACCAACTAAACACTAAATTGGGAGTAGCAAAATGTTTATTTGATAGAGCAATAAATATTTGTTGCACTGAAGAAGACCAAAATGAAGAAATAAATAACATATGGAAAACTCTAAGAAGCAATGGCTACCCCAAAAAGATATTAGAAAAAGCTAAACGAACAAGAGAAAGTCAACCTGAACCAACAGATATAAATCAGACCATTAAAACCGTAATTCCTTATGTAAAAGGTTTGTCGGAGAAAATGAGAAGAATTGGAAATAGATACAACATATAACGACTGCATTCAAAACTCAAGACACTATCAGAGCTAAACTTACCAAAGTTAAGCCTAATAATGAGACACAAAGGACAAAGAACTGCATATATGAATTACCTTGCGAGTGCGGAAGATCTTACATCGGAGAAACTAAACGCCCTCTGAATGTACGAATAAAAGAACATCAGAAGCTTCTACGAGTACTAGACAGCGACAAATCCAGGTTGGTCCAACATGCTGTAGATGAGAATCATCGTATAAAAGGGATGAAGCATCAATAATATCCAAAGAAGAAAAACTTGCAAGAAGAATAATCAAAGAAGCAGCATTTATGAAAATAACACCTGATTCCATAAGTGCTCCATTTATAGATCTGCCAGAAGTTTGGACACCGATAGTTCGATCCAACTTAAAAAGATCATCATATCACAGATGAGTATATAACATCGTTCATTTTTCTTTCATGACTTCTGTCATATTGACTTTTTGAAAATTGATAATTTTCAAAAGGTTTCTTACTTTTCTCCTTGATAAAGACAGAAGATGTCTATCGAAACGTTGGAAAACATTACATTCACAATAGATGATGGTAATAGCCCAAACAATCATTCAACTTTCACAGTTACATATTCGATTATATTTTGGATTAGTACAGTTTCAAGTGGAACAGGATTGTGGCTGAAATAAAACTGAAGTATTTGTTATGTTATTTTCAATTCAATATTATTGTAATATTGACTCGTATAAATGAAGTATTTCAAAGTACAAGAGCTTAGTGAAAAAGTTATTCCAAAACGTTTGCGATTCAATTGTTAAGCTTTACATTTCAGTAGATTTTTAGTGAAAAGGAATTTGAGTTTCAAACAAAACTGTGAAAAGTTATTCTAATTTGCGATATAGGTTTGAATTACACTGTTCAAGAGTACTAAAAAAGAGAGGGCAAAAACACCTGAACTCACATTAGTTGAGAGTCAGTGAAGGGATTTGTACAGATACATAAGCATATCCACATAATATCACTGACATATATTTTCAGAATTCAAATTTTGACCCCATACTCTCAGTCTGTATATTATTGTTTTAATTTTCATTCCCCAAATTTTTTAACTAACTAGTACTTTAGAGACTGATTATTTCAAGTGATAAGGTTCATCTGAATCTACCCAAGAATATTTTCTGGAAGTGTGAAATCCTCTGGTTCATGATTTTCCGTTTTCTCATGGAATCAATTGCAGTTTTCCACAACGGAGGGTGCGATATGATTTATGGCAGGGGGTTTGCTGCGTATCAAATCCTATTCTCAAGGTGAAGATTTATTATGAGGCGATGGGGTGCCCTTGGGACGATATTGATTTATCTGAAATATTTTTACTGGATAGTGAACGACTGAAAGAAGATTGTTTTCTGCTGATTATGAATAAGGTCAGTCAAGTCACAAATTTTGATAAATACCTAATACTTGATTGGAGAATGACTGATGTGAAAATAAACATTTTTTTATATTTCATATAGCCAATGAAGTTTTCTTATTTTGTACGATTATCAATTCTCACCAATCAAATTCGAATAACAGCGACAATCGCAATCATCAACGTAGATACACTATATAAAAGAAACAATGAAGAAATATGTTAAATTATTATAAGAGCTATATCCAATATTCACCATTTTTAGCTAAGAACTTTCCGATTGACATTTCCTATTGTTCTCAAGGTAACTCAGCATTTGAAAGCAGAAAATGTTTAGGAATTATTCAATATTCAACAATTGTGAATATTGGGAGAACTTCGAAATTTTGTCTTGTAGATTGATAAAAATTGAAATATTGTCGAACATATTCTGTATTCAAATGTTAATTCACCTTGAGAATGATAGGAGATATCTATCGAAACATTGGTAGCAAGAAAAACAAATGAAAGATGCTAGATATAGCCACAATAATTATTCTACACAAATTCTATTTTTCTCAAGTATATTCTGATTTTTCTGTAATTTTGAAGAATTTAATTGCACCCTTATAAAAGTTTTGAATATGGACAGTGGGTAAAGCGGTAGTTTTTTTGGCAAGATCTTTGTATTTTCTTCACAGGAGTGAAAAAGTTTTCAAAAAAATAAACATTTTTTTTTATTTCAGTTAGTTCAAAGAGGATTTAGTATGTGTACTTTTTTATGGCTGATTCAGTTTGATATGATGTACCTGATGAAATTTGTCACCAAATGAAAGTCGACTATTACAGTTTTGTTCTTGCACAACATTCAATTCCTTTCAACCCCCGCACTTGAAAAATTTGAATATGTGAAACAGTACTATCGTTTCAAAGTAAATTAGCCATGATGAAGTGCACACACCGAAAACCTCTTTGAACCAACTAATTTTTCGAAGAAAACATTTTTTCTGGATAATTTCTGCAGGACGTAAAGAAGAAATAAAGACCATTCCAAAAAAGTACAATATGATCTACTCTCCATATCCAAAATAATTTGAGGGTTGATGAGGATGGCACAGGGTGTAACAGAAATCCTTCAAAAATGCACTCAAATTCGGTAAAAGTAAAACAAAAATTCAATTGTTTCAGAATTTTGTTGTCAAATTGTTTTCTTCTGAGAAAATGAAACTTTTATCCCATGATTTGGCATTTACTATGTGTAAATTCATCGTTACTGATAATCAATGGGAATTTGAATTAAAGTTATCAATTCACACAATTTAAATAGTGTATACTGGAAAATTTATGTATTTTTTATAGCGACAATGTTTTTCGATATTTATGAGTGTTGTATATGTAGCATAAGTTTTTTCATGTAAAATGACTGTTTTTCTAATATGTTTACTTAATTTTCTGTTTTTTATCAATTCATTTGTTATGAACTCTGAATGTTCATTAGATTTATTCATTTAACATGGATATCATTTATTTTTCATACTGTTTTTCCATTGCATTGTAATTTGAAAGTATGCTAGTCATAAACCTTGAATCCTCTAAATAATTTTTATTCTTCCTATTGTTTACGTGCTAGCAACTCTTCCTATTCATTCTTCATGTTCTGCTTCTGAATAATTTGTATTCATGGTTGAATGTCATGTTATGATTTTCAAAATTTTTTCAGTTGATTGAAGTATAAGTAAAATATTATTATTATTATTATTGGAACTCTTTATTGCTGCTGATAATTTACAATCGAATTTATACAATATGCAATGGGTGGGCATATCGCAAAGCGATGCCTTCCTGCCAACCTTCAATCGTAGCTCAAGAATAACAATTATTTTACATGAGAAAGTAATTGAAATAATTTTGAAGAATATAATATAAAATCTAATAACTCCTGCTATGGATGGAAATGGATTAGGAAGGAAAAAGGAGAAGATATCCACGACATAACACATAAAGAGAAAAATGTCCTTCAAGTGATCGTGTTTGTGTATTTCAGGTATATTTTCAGACTCACTTTGAACGATGAGAAAGTTGGGCTTCGAGTTATCTCCACGGGTATGCGATTCCAGAGTTGTGGAAACCTCACCGAAAAACTGTTATTGACAAAGTTAGTTGAGTGAGCTGGTATTCTTAAAATTTGACTGTCGAGTGATCTAGTCTGATGATTCTCACTCCCCAGAGGTCTGACACCACAGTACAGATAAGCTGGCTCGCGACGGTTCAAGACCTATAGCCCATGAGCATCATATGCCGAATACGTCGTTGCCGGATAGGCAGAAGGTTAAGAGCGTCTCTGAACTGGCTGACGTGATCGTATTTCCTCAAATTGTAAACGAACTTGATACCTGCATTCTGCAGGCGATCAAGTATGTCTAACTGGCTTGCTGTGAGACCCATAAAGGCAATATCCGCATAATCCAAAATCGGGAGTAAGAGCGCAAAAAACAGGGTCCTCCTCGTCTGGAATGGCAGAAAGTTCTTCAAAAGCCGAAGCTGATGAAGGCATTGGTAGAACTTCTTACTCGTGATAGAAATTTGGGGGTTCCAGGACAGCGTCTCATCGATTATTAAACCCAGACTCCTCACCTCCGAGGAGTAGGGAATCTTCTCACCGCAGAGAACTACTCGATGAGCGTGTCTATCCACAATGTTCAAGTATCTCCTCGCACCAATGATGATTGCTTGCGTTTTCGTAGTGTTCAGAACAAAACCCATGCGCGAAGCCGCGTCGGCAACTGCCGAAAGATCTCTGTTCAAAAGTTGGGCAGCCTGTGCGAACTCCTCAACGCGGGTCCGAACGTAGATCTGTAAATCATCGGCATAAAAGTGAAAACTACAATGGACAAGATCAGCCAACGAAGATATATAAAGTGAGAACAGAAGCGGACCCAGAACGCTCCCCTGCGGAACTCCAGCAACCGTCTCCACCCATTCAGAGGAGTTGTCACCCAAACTGACCGATATTTTACGTCCCCGAATATATGAATTGAAGAAAGCTAGGGAACGGTCAGAAAATCCCATCAAGCACAATCTACTCAAAAGAATATCGAAGTCAATCGAGTCAAAAGCTTTGCTAAAGTCCAAAAGTACCAAAATGGTTAGCATTTTATTATCCATTGCCTGGCTTACGTCGTCCGTGATTTTAGTGAGCGCAGTTGCAGTGCTGTATCCCTGGCGGAACCCTGATTGAAATCTATATTCTTCATTCTATATATTTCTATATATTTATTTTTGTCTATCTTCAGTATCCTTTGGTTTTTTCGTTTTCATTTAATGTTTTTCTTGGATTTGTTCATTGTTCATATCATTCAATAACTGAGCTTTCATTCATATTAATTGAATTATCCCTGATCTGAATTCAATGAATTTTGTAGTCTGTTCAGTTTTGAAATATCCACTAGAATAACAATAAAATGATGAAAATTTATAACAGCTTTTTTCTTAATCTTAATAATCTAACCAATGCCTGACATTCACATCACATAAGCGGTATAATTCAGTGGATATTTGCTATGCATGCTTGAGAAAATTCAAAATTTCCGCTGTTCTGGTTATTCAAATTTCCCGCTGCTTCGTTCCTGTACTACCAAATATGGCGGCCGATTTGTGTTACCAAAAATTAGTTATTATTATCATATTATTCAATTTGATATTTTCAATTCAATATACTGTACTAATTATTTTAATTTTTCAAAAATTGTTGATTGGTTTGTTTAAAAACTTTCTATTTATTTGAAAACCGGATAGTATAGAAACGTGACGCCATATTGCATTAACGGACTTCCGTTGCATTGTCGTCTAGTCACCTCCTAGTCATGCCTAATGAAGTTTTACTACAAAATTTCCTTGTCACCAGAAATTTTAGTCAAAAGCTTTTGTGCCGAAATGATCGCGAAATAGCCCGTTCTATATGATATATCGCTACAGAAGTAGAACCATTATCAAAACAAGTATACGCATCCAAATCGAACAAGTAACCTATTCATCTTCGAATAACAAATTTTCAGACTCGTACACAATGGAAAGATATATCTAAGTCTCCATAACTCACACAATGTCTTAATTAATACCCCAAACGTTGTAGCTATCGGCCCATGCGTCTTCCAAGAGCAATTGGAGGATTGTTTTCTGAAACATATATCATTCTCGACCCTCAACAACACATGATGTATGAGCAGAAGAAGTTGTAATATATAACCCTCTCCGTGAGGGTGTTGAAGGTCCATCCTGGGGCTTTTTGTTCATACGGAATTTACGGGGTGGGCGAATTAGGGATTGCGGTGAAATTGTAGACTTCTGATATATTTCGTGAAAGTTTCAATTTCTTGTCTTCTTGTAATAAAACAGCGCAAATTAAACCTGTGCTCTCTTGTTCCAAATGGAAGTTTTTCCTTGATATTTGTAATTTTCCACTATTTAGCGAAAAATCTTTTCATAAAATGGTTCAGAGATGAAGTATTTCAATGGTCTAGAGCAAGGCTGGCCAATAGTTTTTCCAGGTGGGCAAAATTTCATAGACTGTGGTGCCGCCGGGCCAAATACCATATTCATAAGGTATTAATATACACAAAACGGACATTAAAAATTTGGTTTAATTTACTTTATTTGTAAATGAAATTAAGTAACATACATAATAACAAAATTATTTCTATTTAATGAGAGCTGTGAAGAGGTTTTTGTGATAGTAATTTGTCGATATTTGGTTTTAAGTCTGATGTTGATAGTACAATCAAATCCGAAATGTGTTTTGCAGTGAGAGATGTGCGATATTTATTTTTGATGTATGATAGAGTTGAAAATGTTTTCTCACACACATAGGTGGAACCAAACCTGCTTAAAATTTGCATAGCAAGGTCGCGCAATGTTGGGAAATCTTCACTGGAAACGTTTTTCCAAAAACTTGCAAAACTTTCTGTTAGCTGCTCTGAAGATACATTTTCATAGAAAATTTGTTTCAGGGCAGTGTGGTTTTGAAGATCTGTTACTTCGAGCTGTATGTTTGCTGGATAATCAACCAAGTCAGTAGAACTGATAGCAAATGGATTTATAAACAGCTGAATATTTCTCTTGTCCGATTCAAAATCCTGGAATCTGTTTTCAAAAGACTCTTTTAAACATTTTATTTTTGATAGGTATTTAGGAATATCAAGAGCAGTGATCTCTAATTCTTCTTTTAAACTTGCAAGTGTGGAAAAATGGTCGACTTTATTTCTCTCTAAGTTTGCTGCGAACAAGTCCAATTTCCCTTTGAAACCATTGATCAAGTTGAACATTGTTGGAAGAGAACAATTTTTTCCTTGCAATTTAAGGTTCAGAACATTAAGGTGCTTCAATGTATCAACTAAAAATGCAAGATCGCACAGCCATAATGAATTTTCAAGCAGAGCTCTTTCTGCTGGCAATGCTTGTTTTTCTTTCAGAAATTCCAGAACATGTTCCCTCAAATCATAAAAATGTTTCAACATTTCGCCTTTAGATAACCAGCGAACAGCGCAATAAAGATGTAATTCGCCGTATTCTTTTATTTCTTCTTCAAACAACGTTCTGAATTCTCGTCGGTTAAGTGCTCTGGCACGTATGAAATTGATGCAGCGTACTACTGGGTCATGTCTTTAGCGCACAAAGCTTCTTGATGTATAATACAATGATAAGAAAACAATTGTCGACCTATGTAATTTTGCAGCAAAGCTACAGCGCCATTGGTTTTCCCCATCATCGCAGGTGCTCCATCAGTACAAACTGAATTGCATTTATCCCAGTTTAGGCTCTTACCCTCAATGCAATCTTTCACATTCATGAATATATCTTTTCCTGTGGTTGTAGTTTCCAGTTGACAGAGGTCCAATATATCTTGAAATATATTGAAATTGTCATCAATACAGCGTACAAAAACAGCTAATTGCGCCATACCAGTTAAATCGCAGGTTTCGTCCAATGCAAGTGAATAATATCTACATTTAGTTACAAACTCTGCAATTTGACTGTTAATGTCTGTTGACATATCTTCTACTCGCCTCATTACTGTGTTGCGCGACAGTGAAATACTATCTGCCATGGCTTTAACCTTTTGATCATTGCAGTTCTGCGCAAAAATGGACAAACTCTGTTTGATAATTTCCCCATCAGAAAACGGCTTTTTCTTCTTAGCCAATAGTAAAGATATTTCATACGATGTTTTGACCATTCCAGTTCTTCGTGTCGTTTTACAAAAATATTTTGCTGTGAAAATAGTTCTTTCTTCTTTTTATTTATGAAATCAGTCCTTACAGCTGACCCCACTGGATACTCTTTGTCGAATTTTGTATGGTTTTGCTTAAAATGCCGCTCTAAATTATATTTTTTAGCAACAGCTACTGTTGCTGAGCAAATGAGACACACAGGTTTGCGGGCTTTGCTTTCGGTGAAAAGGTATTTTATTTCCCATTCTTCATGAAACGTCCGAGGGTTATCCTTTATTCTTGATGTACTCGTACTAGGTTTGCTGAGGGCCATACTAAAACAATAAAATGTACATGTAAAACTACATGTAAATGTACATGTAAACTATGAAATGAAGGTAAGTACCTAAGTAAAATAAAATTATTAATTTGGACAGGCACCGCTACACAATAACAATAAATATCTAATTAAGATTCGTAGGTACATATCCTACATCTTGGGCAATAAGACCGCCGCGCCGCCTGATGTGCAGGAAAGTATTTACAAACAAACTAATTGTAACACATGCAAATATTACACTTACCTGCAGAGAAGATGCAAAGTTTTGGTAGTATTCTTTCTAATTTATTAAACGAATTGTCACAAAACGAATTAGTAATTCAATATACTTGCATTCAAGTAAGATTAATAACGGTACTAAGATGCTCGCTAACCGTCCGTTTGTCTGGCTATTGGAGGACGGGACCGATATGCGTGCGGGGTGCGGGCGAAGTAGCGACACTACCCGAACGACGCGGATCGGTTGCGCTCGGCTAACCAATCAAGTGGAAGCAGTGATATCGCACGCCACGCTGCCGAAGTGCTAGCGGGAAAATTCAAATGCCTTGGCGCGAAGTGCTGGCGGGCAAATTCAAATGCCTTGGCGCAAAGTGCTGGCGGCAAATTCAAATGCCTTGGCGCAAAGTGCTGGCGGGCAAATTCAAATGCCTTGGCGGGCCACTATGTGGCCCGCGGGCCTGGGTTTGGCCAGCCTTGGTCTAGAGTCTAGAGTTTATACTAGGTTGCTTATCTGATTATTCTAGCTGAGTTCGTTATTGAGCCGATTCCGCCAGATAGTTCGGCAGAATGGTACCGCAGGGTACCATTGTGATAAGTGAGGGTGCCAATTGTGATGAAGCTGAATATACAATGAACAGAAATCTAGAAGTATTACTTGGATGTCGTCTAATGATCCCTCCTTACATATACAGGGTGTCTCAAGTTCGAGTGCCTATTAGACGATTCTGGAGAACTAGAAATATTTGAAATCTGAAAATTGGGATTATGATATTGTTCGATGTTCTCTACAGAGCTAAAATATTTTCGAAGCCCAAAAACTTCCGGTTATACAGGGAGTGAAAATAAATTCGACGAAAAATTTTTTTTTCATGTTTTTCATTCCTGGTATAATCAAGCATTCAATAGTGAATGCATTCCTGTTAAAACCATTGTATTAAATAGAATAGTTTTCAAAATATTAAAAAAAAACTGGAAAAAATGTCAAATATGTTCAATCAGTAATATGTTCATTATTCTTATTTTAAATATCCTGAGCGTAAACCGTTTTTACAACATTGAAGAGGAAGGATGTGAAAAGGTTATGATCTATTGGATTTCAAAAATATCATCAAATTTTGTGTTGAAAATTGTGATCTCAAATTGGCCATTACTACTCTTTTTCAAATTAGAACTCTAATTTTTTATAATTGTGTTGGATTCTGCGGTCAAAAACAATGATAGTTTTCCCTTCTGATTATGCTCCTACATTCAATAATTTCTGCTTTATTTGAGATTTTCTGGATTTATGGTGTACGTAGAGTCAAATTCTTCGAATCTGATTCATAAGGATAATCTGTGAGCATAGAAGATAAATCATTCCATTTATAATTCACAAGTGTCAGACAGGTCTTATTGTTTGTTGTTAGGAAATTTTTTGATTTCACAAAATGAATAATTGCTATTGTAATAATGAGATTTTGGATTTATTTCTTATATTGTATTTTTTCAATTGTAAACGCAATACACATTCAAATGCACTTAATGATATTGTTTATTTCAAATCCATGGTGGATGACACAAAATGTTGAGTATCCAATGAGAAGTATCCCCATTTTTTTGTACAATTCCTGAAAAGATGTTTCAAACTTTCCAAATTTTGGAATGTATCAGCCTGGTTCCAATGCATGATCTTTCTCATATTTGTAGTCATGCATGTTGTGATTTTTCAAAATTCAGTGCTCTGAATTTCTGTCTGAATCGATTTCATGAGATGCATTTTGAATAAATGTATTTTCATTCTCTTCGAAATAAGATCTTTTCCGTCATGGAAAGGAAATGGGGATACTTCTCGTTGAAGGCCCGGCAAGTTCTACTAATAATTCTGTCACATTCACCATGTATATAAAATAGATCAAGAATTTTGTAATTAGAATAACGGTTCATTTTGTTAAATCGAGAAATGAAGATAACGAATAACAATAAAACCTGACACTTGTGAATTATTAACAGATAATTTATCTTCTATGGGTATAGAATGTTCCCACGGTTTCGAAAGAATATTCATTGATTTTCTTTAGATGCAATCAATTTGACTCTACGTACACCATAAATCCAGAAAATCTCAAAGAACTCTGAAATTATTGAATTTTGGAGCATAATCATGTAAGAAAACTATCATTATTTTTGACCTCAGAATCCAACACAATTATAAAAAAATAGGGTTCTAATTTGAAAAACAAAAGTTATGGCCAACTTAAGATCACAATTTTCAACACAAAATTTGAAACACCCTGTGATGATATTTTCGAAATCCAAAAGATGCATGACCTTTTCATATCCTTTCTCTTCGATGTTGTGAATACAGTTTACGCTCAGGATATTTAAAATAAGAATAATGAACATATTACTGACTCAACATATTTGACTTTTTTTCCAGTTTATTTTTGGATATTTTGAAAAATATTCGATTAAATACAATGGTTTTAACAGAAATGTATTGACTATTGAATATTCGATCATACCAGGAATGGAAAACTTGAAAAAAAATTTTTTCGTCGAATTTATTTTCACTCCCTATATAACCCGAAGTTTTTGGGCTTCGAAAATATTTTAGCTCTGTAGAGAATTTCGAACAATATAATAATCCTAATTTTCAGATTTCGAATATGTCTAGTTCTCCAGAAACGTCTAATAGGCACTCGAACTTGAGACAACCTGTATGCTCTTGTGCCTATTGTTGAAATATACCTTATACATTAATCATTAAAGTGGGAGAAAAACCCTATTTGCTAACATAGGAGATAATTAAATTGAGAGAGTTGATGGTACAGAATACCTGGGGTTCTGTATAGACTTATTTGCCTCAAAACTCCTAGAAAATATTTCCAATTAAATTGTTACGTTTTAGTCGTTCCAGTAATGTTGAGAAGTAGAAGTGTGCTAAATTACGTGAAAATCATGAGGTTAGAATATTTTAGGGAAATTTCTTCAATTCATTTTGAAAATATTTTATTACTATTTATCCTCACGAATAACGATTTATTCAATCATGGCAGAAAATATATACCTAATTTTTCAGTATCCTGAAGAATATTTATATATCAAGAGTGATAGTTTCAATTTTCGATCAGGCGTGTATTTCGAGTGATACTTCCCCAATGACTCGAGTAATATTGGCCTCCAATACCTCAATCGTAGCCGGCTTGTCCATGTAGACTTTGGATTTCACATAGCCCCAAAGAAAAAAAAAATCAAGAGGTGTGATGTCACATGATTTAGCCGGCCAATTCACTGGTTCGAAGAGTGAATTGATCTGCTCGACGAAATGCTCTCGCACTGAAGCCATGGTTTCACGGGCTGTATGGCAAGTATCACCATCTTGTTGGAAACACATTTCGTCGAGACCACGGGCTTCAATTTCGGGTAACAAATAGTCTGTTATCATGGTGCAATAACGATCACTATTAACAGTAGCATTGTTTTGAAGAAATATGGACCGATCATTCCACGGCCCATAAAAAACACCTGGATTTAACGACAATTCTTGAAACTCTCCGGGTTGTTCATCACCTCAGATTCGGGAATTTTGTTTGTTCAAGCAGGGCCGGATTAAGGGTGTCGTAGGCCCTAGGCACTCCAGCAGCGTAGGCCCCGAAATAATAAATATTTTTTAACTGAAATTGACCGCTAATATTAAGTAATAATTTTGTTGTAGATATAAATTCGAAAATGTGATGATGCGGTATAATAACATTATTTTATTTTGGGATTTTAATGTTTTTATTTTTCATAGAGCCATTTTCAATAGCCATAATTCCAGAATTGAGTTTATCTGCAACAATGCAACTTTTATATCTACCAAATTCCATGCAGAATTCTAGGGTTTTAGTACATAAACATGACAAGACATTAGCCGCCGGGAAAACCTCTCGGACGGGCACATGCGTTTGACACAGTTGGCCACGTTTCCATGCCCACTGCCAAACCCTTGCGCGCGATAGAGAGGTTTTCCTGCTGCTAAGGTCTTTGTTTTAGTAGCTCAGTTGTGTAATAAGTTAATATGTAAACACTACGATAAAGCGTGTATGCCTGTGCTTGTATTTAATCACGCTCAACCCCAAGTCAATCTTTAGTTTAAAAACTGGAAGTTAAATTTATTATACGTAAGGTAAGTAAAGGAAAGTTGTTTTTATACTCTACTTATTTCAACTATGACTTATTTTATTTATTTCTACTTTTTTTAGCGAAAAATGTCTGATGGATATAAAAGAAAACACCAAAGTGGACATGAAAACGCAAAAAGAAAGAGAAAGTGAGTGAGTCGCTTAGTAAAATTAAAGGTTCTTTATTGAAATATGTTAACATTTCTAAGGAGACAGAAGATAATGCAGATGCGGTAGATATTTCCTCGATCGAGGTTAGACCTAAAGAAGCTGAGGCTTGTTGGGACTCGCAAGAATGTTCAACCAATAAAACTGAGAATGTCACAGAAGACGAGGTTGACGGGGGTTTACGAAATTTTAACGACGCTTCCAAGCAGGTGGTGCCTGAATCACTACCAACAACATCAGCCTCAAGTATTTTCAGTTCTGATCCAGCACGGTGGACAACCATAAGCGCAGATCTTATCGATTACTTCTCTCGTAATCACCCTGTGCAGAAATTGGATATAAATTTTAAGTTATACGGGGACTAGCGTTTAGAGGCGATAATGAAATACATGGTAATCCTAGTAATGGCGATTTTCTTGGGTGTATCGATCTCTTAGCCAAATTTGATCCGTTTCTAGAAGAACATGTAAGAAGATACGGTGATCCAGGCCGCGGAAAAGTATCATATTTATCCTCCACAACGTATGAAGAACTAATAATTTTACTGGGGTCAAAAGTATTGGAAAAAATAGTTACAGAAATCAAAGAAGTCAAGTATTATGGAATCACTGTGGATTCTACACCTGACGTTAGCCATACGGATCAACTCTCCATGGTTATTAGATATGTCTCAAAAATTGAAGATATATATATAAAAGATTTTTGATGTTTGTTAAAATAGAAAAACATGACACCAAGTATCTGTTTGACACTCTAATTTCAGTTTTAGAAAATCAGGGAATAGACCCAAAATTTTGCAGATGTCAGTCTTATGACAATGCGGCTAATATGAGCGGAGTGTATTCGGGAGTACAAACTAGATTTAGGGAAATCAACAGCGCAGCCACATGTGGAGCTCATAGTCTTAATCTAGTTGGCACAGCGGCGGCAGAAAGCTGCTTAGAAGCTGTAAAATTTTTTTAAATTTTGCAATCGCTCTAAAATTTCTTTGCAACGTCCCCTCAAAGATGGTCTAAACTAAGGTCATTGGGAAGTAAAATTTCTGTAAAAAGACTTTCAGAGACCAGATGGTCAGCACGTTATGAGGCTGTAAAAACATTATGTGCCCATTATGATGATATACGTGGTATTCTTACAAATATTTCAACTAGTGAAGGTATGAAACCTACAACAGTGATTGAGGCACAAACCTTAATCCATGAAATCAATACTTTGGAGATGGTATCACTCAGTTATTTGGGAAGATCTACTACTATCTTCTAACACGTCGATATTGCAAATAAATCTCTTCAAGAACCTGGCATCGAGTTTAACACGATGGTGCGACTTTACGACAGTTTAATTCAATATTTATCTCACTGCAGAACTGAGGACATGTATAATAGCTATTATCTTAAGGCAAAAGCCCTTGCACCTGATTCAGAATTTAAAGAATCCGAAACTAGAGTTCGTAAGAGAAAACGACAGTTCGATGAAGGGCCAGATGAGACTCCCTGTCGCAGTGCCAAAGATTCCTTCAAGATTAATGTTTTTTTTTTTTATTGTTCTGGATGTGCTTTGCACTGAAATGACAAAGAAACGCACTGCGTATACCAGCCTTTATGACACATTTAGTTTTCTTACGGATAATACACTGACCGAGGACATTATCAAGGTTAAGGCTCAAGCTCTGGCAAAAATGTATCCGTCTGACTTAGAAGAAAACTTTGTTGATGAGTATTTGATTTTTTCAAATTTGTATCAACAACCTCTATAACGGATCTCATCAAATTACAAATAAAGGATAAATTTCTGTCAAGTTTCCCAAATGTTATTGCACTGCGCATATACCTTTCGATATTGGGTTCGAATGCAGAAGGAGAAAGATCATTATCCAAGTTGAAGCTTATAAAAAATTTTATGCGTTTAACTATGGGTCAAGAGAGAACTTCGTCACTGGGCCTTCTGTGTATTGAAAGTGATGTCGCTCGCGGCATTAATTTTGAAGATATAATACACGAATTCGCTGTGTCAAAATCCCGAAAAAAGGAGTTATTTTAGGATCTACTTAGTAAACCAAACGCTTTGTATTCGTATTTTTTGTGTATTTGTATTTAGATATATTATTTTGACCTTCACTATATAATAATATAAAAATGTTTATAAGTTTTTGGGGTATTTTATTTCAATATATTTTTTTTCAAAGCCCTTTGGCCTTCGTAGGCCCTAGGCACGTGCCTACTGTGCCTAATTGGTAATCTGGCCCTGTGTTCAAGAACCCATCAAGCCAAAAATGGGCCTCATTAGTGAACAAAACTTTTGTTGAAAAGAGTGGATCCTCTGCAAGCTTGTCAAGAGCCTAACGACTAAAATTCAAACGATTTGGTAGGTCGGTCGGTTTCAGTTCTGGAACTAATTGAATTTTGTAAGCTTTCTAAGAAAGATCTTTACATGAAATCTACCTAGTCATTGAAAACGAAAGGCCAAGCTGTTGAGAACGGTCAACACGTACACTCTACCCCACCGTTATATTCTCTTCACTACGAGCTGGATACTATTTGTTTGGTCGAGTATTATCCAATAACGAATATTGAGTCTCGAACTCAGTGATGGTAGAGCGAATTGTGCGTTCGGTAGGCCGATTATGTGGACCGTAAGTCGCTCTAAGGGCCCGATACACATTAATCGGAGTACTCCCATTTCCGTAAAGCTGAACAATTTGTAGACGCTGTGCCGGGTTAAGTCGATCAATTATGAATTATGAAGACACTACTGAACAAGAATACCTTTTTCAGTTTACACGTGGCATGCGCGATCTGAAACTAAAGTCCCACCACAAAGTTTACCTCTAAATGAATCACCCTTTATATATTTATATATTATTATTGATGAGTTTTCTACAGCTACCCTAGTTTCTTTTACCTCGTCCCTTTCAGTCATATGCCTACAGTCCTTTGCACTACATCGCACAATTCACCTCTAGTTTCCAGGACTTCTGCAGATCAGATCATTTTAATTTTTAGTCCATCCATAATCCATTGGTTAAATGACATGTTGCGCTTTAGGGACATTTCGTAGTTGCGCGAATCAAACTCCTGGAATTAGTTATCCTTACCTTGGCCTATGGAAATCATTAGATCATGTACATCACTCGAAGATTGTCAGATTCGAAGGATAAACACTTTCAGCATATAACTATCTCACCCTACCTCAATTAGAGGCATTCTGCAATTTCAGATGACCAATCTTTTTCCGAATAATCCCTGATCCTTGACTGGCAGCCACATAGACTGGGTTCATCTTAGATGGTTATTTTTTTAATCTGGTACTAAGTGTATCTTTGTATGTAAATCTGCCGCACTTTGATTGCTTCTCAATTCTCCTTTGGGCTCTTCTACTATCTCATTTTTCTTAGAGGAACTCTTTGAAATGTCGATCAAAGAGTTGCTTACAAGAGTATCTAGAGAAACTGATGAAAATAGTCACTACAATCATTCTGAAAGATAAAACTGTTCTCACAATATCATCCGCCCCATTCTTCAATCGCTAATTTCACGTAGGAGGCAAATACCGATATCCTTTTCATTGAATTCGTCTCGAGGATATTGCTTTGCCCCTTTTCCCCGTTGCGACTGCCAATCAGTCGAAAAGTGGCACAAGTATTAGCGAGATCAAACGCCTTCGCTTTTCGGTCAATCGGTTTTTTGCTAACGAAGGCGAGGGACCCTCTCGAGTTTCTCGGATCTTTCACATCAAAGATCCTCCTTTGCCTGGCAGATGATGCATGTATATTTCCGGAATGAATGTACAAGGAATATTTTAATGAAAAGGAGTGGGGTTTTAGAGATGGTCGATAGAGTTTTCAGGATTCGGTGTACCTGGCTCATTCGCCAAATTGTAAATTTCAAATAGATTATGTGTGTATAATTTGATAATCTTTGCACGCCTGTATCCCTTGGAAACAGAGTGCTACCTTTTTGAACGATTGTTGTGCAAAAGATTGCCAATGTTCAGTCAAACCAGAATTTCAGGACTCTCTGACTTTAAAAAATTACAAAATTCAACACACTGAATATTTTGATGTTACAATGTAATGTAAGAGTTTATCTTGTTACTTGTTGTACAATTGAATTCTTGTGAAAAAAATTCTTGAAACTAAAATCCCAAATCAATACACCATTAGGCCAGAATTCCGCATTCATCATTGATTCATACATATCCTAAGATGGAACACACTGAAAGACGAATAATTGCCCTTTGAAACCAATTTCTTCACTTCAGCAAAATCTGAACCCAAAGCAGCACTGACGTGTTCTTTGATTAAACGTTCTTCAACATCCTTTCCAGCCATTCTTCCCACATACAGTGAATAAATTCGATAACGAATAAATGAGAGCGTGTTTGGAAAAACGCTTGGACACGGCGATTTGTATTTCTGAGCATTTTTTTCAAAAAAAAAATTATATAGGGTGCGTCATGTGACAGTGGCCACTACCCACTTTCTTATTTTAAATGCTAGCCCCTGTATATTATTAATTTTTCGAATTCTTCGGAGAATACTAGACATAAATCATGTACAATGTCCTATACCTATCTTCAACTGTTTCGGAAATATTAAGTGTTTTCAGATTTATTACAAAAATTAACATTATGAAAAGAATATTATTTCATTTCACGAATTCGCTATATTACACTAAAAACCTAATAATTGATACTGATTATTTCTTAATAATAAAAAAAAAAAATAATTATGTCAATATATATATATATTCTTTTGAACTTTTGGCTGACAATGTAGTAAATGTTCATAATGCTCACCGCGAACTTCTTGGAAACATGCTTATCTGGTATAGAAATGTCTTCTAATATTACTCAACATCTCAGGTGTAACTGATCTAATCACAAACGTGATTCGTCTTTTTAAGTCATCTAAGTTGAGGGGTTTAGTTTTGTATACAATACTTCTGACATATCCCCACAAAAAGTAGTCTAACAGTGACAGATCAGGAGATCGTGCTGGCCATTCTATCGATCCGCGCCTTTCTATCCATCGATTTGGAAAAATTTGGTTCAGGTACCGCCGGACATTGATTTGGTAATGGGGCGGTGCTCCATCTTGCTGAAACCATATTGTATTGGCAGGAACTTGTGGGTTTGCTGAATCAGGATATAAGTTTGTCAAAGTTGGCACGACATTATTTTGGAGCAGTTCTAAATATTTATCTCCATTCAAGTTGCCATAAATGAAAAAGGGACCTACGATATGATTTCCAACAATTCCTGCCCAAACATTCACTTTTTCAGGATATTGGGTATGTTCCTCTCTCATCCAGTGAGGATTCTCATCAGACCAATAGCAGCAATCTTGACGATTAACATGAACGTGGAGTGTAAATGTGCTCTCATCAGAAAACAAAACATCTTCTAATTGGATCACATTGATATCTAACATTTCCATCATTTGCTCACAAAAATACGTTCTCCTATCGTCTTCCATGAGCTCCTGAGTTGGTATCATTTTATAGGGATGCATTTTACTTTCCTTTAATGTTCGAAAAATTGTTGTGTGGCTAACGTTGAACAGTGGGGCTGCTTTTCGAGCAGAATTATGTGGGTTTTCTTAAAACTCAAGCATAATATCCAATTTCGTACAATACTTAATGCAATGGCAGCTATTTTTTTATCTGTCTCACATGACCAAGCTCGCGAAACTGCTTTACTTTTTTGCTAATTGTTCCTTGGGATACAGGCGGCAAATTTGAAAATTTTTCGTGAAATAAGCGAGAAACTTCCATTTGTGTCCTTGTGTTATCTCCATAACCAATCATTTGTAGAATGGTTATTCTGTTCTTTTCTGTTAAATGAATCATTTTTCTTGTATTATTACGTACGGTTAACGAAATTCAAATGACAATAGCACTGACACTGACCACTACTGTCATGCAGGCAGACAAGTTGCTATGGCAGGCAGACAAGTGGCTATGGTTATCAGTTTTATAGGAAAATAAATAATGTTTTCATATTTTTTTCATTTCATATCAGTGAAAAGAAACGCAGGAATGGTTTTTGTTTACTTTCTCATTAACAAGAGCTAAATGGGAAATAAGTATTGAATGTAATGTAGCGAATTTGTGAAATAAAATAATTTTCTTTTTTTAATGTTAATTTTTGTAATAAATCTGAAAACACTTAATATTTCCGAAACAGTTGAAGATAGGTATAGGACATTGTACATGATTTATGTCTAGAATTCTCTGAAGAATCCAAAAAATTAATAATATACAGGGGCTTGCATTCAAAATAAGAAAGTGTCCAAGCGTTTTTCCAATCACGCTCTCATTTATTCGTTATCGAATTTATTCCATTTGGCTGTTCCACACTGTATATCCACCTTTTCTGAGGAACCCCAGAGAAAGACGATGTAGTACCCTCACAAATAATTCCTTTGGATCGTAGAGATTTCAGTCCATTCAATTCGTGACAAATATTCCCGTTTTTCCTGGGACATTATCATTTCACCATTTTTAGTTGGGCCTGAAGATCTCAGTTCCAGAGCGTTTGATTTTTTATTGAGATTATCATTGTTTACTTTCTGACCAGAAGTGTCGAGTACCTACATGCTGTGTTCGACGCATCGGCAACGCAGACGCAGAATTCACAGAATCAGAAATAGCGGCTATATTTACGCCGCTGTTCACGCACACTGTTCTTCATGCCTACAAACTAGAGACCTAATCCTCATCTCGCTCATTACATCAGAAAGATCTGCCCCATACCGGGGTACAGGCCAGTTTGTCTGTGTGACACATACTCCAGAAACCTTCTCTGTATACCCTCCAGGCGGGAAATGTGACAGTCATAGATTGGAAACTATATTAAATGTGCATACTCCAAATTGCTAATAGCAAGCTTGAAATATAAGTTTCTCCAAGTTGACAAATCATCAAATTCTCTATTGCATCTCAAGACGAAGCCTAGAAGGCGACTAGCTGAAGCGCATAATTGTTACACATGTGGGACGAAGCTGAAGGTAGAGTCAAAAAACACACCTAGATCCCGCATTTGCTCTCGTGCAACAAAAAAGCTGTCCGCAACATGATATTCATAAATCAATGGATGCGTTTGCCTTGTGAAAGTAACCTTAAAGCACTTGTGCAACTCCAAGGAAGACTGAAGCAGAAGCGGTGCAGCCACATCACGTATCCTTGAGGTCATCTGCAGATGCTAAAGCCTGACACCTTAGTCTGGTCAAGAGATCGTTGACATAAATAATGAATAGTAAAGGTCCCGAATTGGAACCCTGGGGTACGCCACAAGTAAGAGTATAAAAAGAAGATCTGCTGCCATTAAAATATACATAATTGTTATGACCCGTCAGGCATCATTCGACTAGCCTCATATATGCCGGACAGAATCCGAGAGACGATTGCCTCCTCAGAAGAATATTGTGGTCGACAGTCCAAGCTCTCGGCAATGTATAGGGAGACCGTTGCTAGATTAGTGACAGTAGACCTCCCCCGAACGAACCTGTGCTGCCGCGAAGACAAATGTGGAGAAACACTATAATGTATATCTCTGTATAGCACCTCCTCATAGACTTTTGCAAATTTTGATAACACCGAAATTGGTTTATAGTTCTGTATCTGTGTACTATCTTCCTTTTTGAAAACCGGGACAACGCGTGCTCTCTTCCATCTATAAGGAAAGCAACATGATTTCAAAGTCATATTCATTATCAATGTCAAAGGTTTGGCGAGTACAGAGCAATAGTCTCTTATGAATAATGATAGAATATCATCATCTCTAGCTGTTATTTCATTAAGAAATTTCTCCATTATCAATCTCATCTCCTCTTTCGACACCGCTGGCAACAGGACCGATGGAAGCTGACCAGGATCCAAAGAACTCACCCCGCCATTAGCAGTAGCCCCAATATTAGTATCAGCGAAGTGGTGCACAAAAATGTTAACAATTTTTTGGGGACTCTGTTGAGGAACATCATTACTGTATATAATACCCCGTATTCTAGTATTTTTCCGTCGCTGATGGATAAAATTCCAAAAATTTTAGTTCCAGTTTCATTCTTTCCTGAATGTCAGTTATGTACTCTCGATATGCTGAAGATATTTCAGACTTAACCAATGAGCATAATCGTACAAAATCATGTTGGTATCCGACATCTCGAGTTATTATCCACTTCTATCTGTAAAAGCTCTTCAAACGAATATTTCTCTTAATCGTACTATTAAACCACACAAGAAATCGATGTCTTCGTGAGGAATAAGATCTACCGATTTCTCAATCATTTCAAATAGATTTTCGTAAAAGAATCCTTAAGCGTCATCAACATTGCTGAAGCTGCCCTTCAGGTCCCAATCAAAACTTTCGATACTTGATCGAAACTCCACGAAGTTGGCTCTCCTGAAGTCATAAGATCGACTGCATGCAATTGGAAAATTAATATCTCATTCGCAGTGATTCCCTCAGCACCAACTCCAATGTAGGATGGTATGGATCCTCAGGGACAAAAGGCACATCTGAGCGCGCAACAAAGATATCAACCACTCTACTGCTGAAAACTATATCCAATAACTTATCATCTCTGTTATATACTTCATATTGTCAGCCTAAAGTTCAAAAGAATATATATATATACTTCATTATTTTGTTTGAAACTGAGAAGGCTACAGAAGTCTCGTAATTGTGCTGCTTTCCCGCATCTAGAAAATAAAAATAAAAATAGATTCCATAAGGGATGATGTGAATATATCGATCTACGACGCAGATATGTCAGGTGGCATATAGACTAAACAAATAATTAATCGAAAGGTCTCCAAGCATTGGCATAACACAACATCTATCAAAGTTACAAGGTTCCTCAAGAATTCAGTGTCCAAAATCTCAAAATAATCCGGTCAGATAAGGCAATCAGAACACCAACACCACGGGATCTACCAACATATGAATAATCTCTCTGTCACAGCGAAGAACATAACATAAATTTTAACTTGTGTGATTCAGTGCCCTTGAAAAAATGATAAATTATTTATATTTTCTGGTGGAAAAAAGCTAGGATAATGAAATTCGAGTGTTTGTCAGATATTAATAACGTCCATAAATTCACAAGGTTTCATTCAAATACGTCGGAGACTATTTAAAATAAATGGTGTTGAAAAATATTTATTGGGAATTTGTTGAAAATTGACTAGCTTGTAGTTTTCTACGGAATTCTGCAAACCCATTTGCTTTAATATATTCGAATATCTTCAAAGTTTCAACTTGAACAGATGGGGTTATGGAGGAAACCAAATTTCAGGTGCTCATAACTCCCGTACCATTCAACTGATTTATTCCAATAACGAACTCGTCCGAGATATTTGGACAGTTAACCTTTTCTGAAAATTTGAAAACCCCAGCTCATCCGTGAAGACAGTGAGGGTGAACGACCAGATGAACATACTCTGTATTCTCCATCAGGAAGCGACATCCAAGCAATTGAGAGCATTTTCTACTCGATTTTCGAAAATAACAGACATTTATTTGGGCAAAAAGATAGCAAGTTGTTCTACTACAGCAGTGGCGACAAAAAAATTACGAACATTCGGGCAAAATTGTTGCAGGCTATTTTAGTTAGAATAAGCATGCAAAAAGAAACAAAGTATAAACTCTATTATATTTATTTAGTTACTCAGCCAGGACTAGTTTCTGTGTTGGTACCTCTGCTTGTCTTGCAATCATGACAGAGCCGGTTGTCAAGCTTAATTTCAAAATTGTGAAAGAAAATAACCAGAATTCATGTGTTATCTGATATTTACTTTCGAATATTTGGAAATATCTTCACTAAAAACTAAATTGTTTCTAATAAACACCTACATCTAAAATGGAAGTTGTTTATCTTTCTTGATTTCCATTGTGAATTTGATAGATTCATCTTCATTATTGGTAATTGAAGTAATCCATCTTTCGTATCAATTTTATGTTGCCAAATGATTAAATAACTATTGTTTGTTCGTTTTGATTGTTGTATATTGTATGTGATATTTTTACAGGCTAGAAAAAGGGCACTGCTCGAAACGTTGCCAGAATACATTTTATTATAGTAGAAATAAACCCTGAAATCAAATAATATTACTAAACTAAATAACTATCTACATATCTTGTCCATAATTTGGGTTTCAATATATATCAGTCGAGAACTTTTGGCTCGAAATTGTCGATTTATAAATCAACTTAAATAATTATATACAATATTATATCATACCGGAAACAGTTTCATTTCGAGAACTTCTGTACCATCAATATCCAAAAGTAAATGGACATTTTGAGAAATCCCTCTCAAACAGGACTTTTCTGCGATATCGACAATAGTGCGTATTAATCTCACCTGAAAATAACCAACCAATCCCTACTTTTTACTACGCATAGTGAAACGTGTCAGATTTCTACGGCACCTTGAGTTACTTTATTAGGTTGAGGGGTATATAAGTACCACTTCAATATACATTCTTAATTGGGGTAATGAGATCAGAACAACGTTTTTGTGAATGTAGAAAATTTTCGATAATACCTCTAGCTTCATCATCGATTATCTTAAATAAGAAATAACGAATTCTATCAACATTATGCCAGGCAACAACTTACTCCCAACATCAAAGCAGTCCTTTCGGATAAGGAGGCTTCTGAAGGTAGAGTGCCTCCCTAATGGAATATCCATTCGCGTTCAAATTACCCAGTTTGACACGATGATCTGTTTGACATAAATTTGAATAACGGTCCGATAATAAACGGAGAATCCTAGTAAAGTTTCGAACTCCGTCTCAGCACATCCAATTTGCAATTCAATAATAAATATTCAACAGTGTTTGCTGTTTACGCCGCCTCCAAAATTATCCATCAAGTAGTAAGTTGGCGTTAATCCCCTTACACATCACAGTGGGCCGAGGCTCGTTTTACGTCTTAATCTTGAGCGCTTCCATGAATATATAAACCCTAAAATGCTGCTGCAGAGGGCCGAAGTCGTGTACTCACCAAGTTTCGAGTGTAAGAAGATGTTCGCTTCGTTCATGCACAACACCGAAGTGGGTGAATTCAGGTCCGAATTTGGGGTGGCTTGAAGAAGGGAAGAATTAATTCAGTGTTGGGTTTCATCGATTTCAGGAATATTTTTTTATGTTTTAGTTCACATTCCACTAAAATTCTTGGAGTTATCATTGAAGATAAATCGGTGATGCTCATAACTGCTGCTTTTATCGACGGATTTGACCTAATAACAAAATAAACCGACATATTTCAGATACGGATGGGTAGACGACCTGTCATGCCCTAGTTTCATAACAGATTCTTCATTGGGAAGTCGAATCAAATATATACAGAACATTTTAGGCTTGATGATTGAAAATATCAGACCTTAAAGTTAATACTATAAGCAAGCTCAGAAAAATAGGGTTCGAAGAGGGGTTTTATGGGTGAAATGAAACTGAAATATTGCGAAAGAGCACTGAGAGAGCTTAGGAACTTCTGCAAGCTTGTTCTAAAGTGTTTTCCCTGAGTCTGGATAAGTGTCACATTGAAACAACCGATACAATGGAAGTTTCCTCCAGTTTCATTCAAAACTTAAATTTCCTTCTCCTCAGAACTAACTAGATGGAGGTATATCGTTTTCATCAAGGATTACATAGAAAATATGGCTATCTTCTTACCAGTCAGTTCTCCACCTTTGAAAACCCTATTTATTCAAGTTCAGATAACAATAAAACACAGATTTTTCGGAGTCGAATCTTTTAAAATCTCTGCATTGCCCTTAAAAGGATAAATCATCAAGTATAGACATAGCCGAATATTAATCGTATCAGCACGATCTTCTAGTCAGACCTATCAACTTCGACATCAACTTAACAAGAGAGCAAAAATATCTCTTATACATATATAATACTTCATTTCATGAACTTCT
This sequence comes from Micraspis discolor, assembly GCA_030674115.1. Lineage (NCBI taxonomy): Eukaryota > Metazoa > Arthropoda > Insecta > Coleoptera > Coccinellidae > Micraspis > Micraspis discolor. The sequence goes on along the minus strand of JARTUT010000530.1, from coordinate 49,740 downwards.
GAGACTTCGTGAATTGAATTGAGAAATTCCTCATGATAGAACCTCACGTAAAAATTGAATTTGAGAAAATATAAGGTATCAATAATCTCAATACAAGCCAAATAGTTTTAACCTCGTTTAGACATGTTCCAAGTTACCACTTGATCGAATGAATATTATAGAAGTTATTGAGGTAACAAATTTCAGATGCTTATAACTACTGTACCATTCGACGGATTTGACATAGGTATTCGGACAATTAACCTGATCTGGAAATGTGAAAACTCTATCTCATATCTATCGGAAGATAGAGAGTATAGATACGACATGGAGGAAGTACTCAAGTTTGACTCTGTATTCTTCATCAGGAAATCAAATCAAATCGATTTAGATCTTTTTCGTCTTGATATTCGAAATTACAGTCATTTGTGTAAAACGATAACATGCTGTTCTTTGTTTTTCACAACTAGAAGAAGTTGTCATAAACTGTTAGTTTGCTCATTAATAAATAACGATATATGTTTATTAATTTAGTTTACATTAACTTCCCCGTTTTTCCTTATAGTATTCTTCCTGAATCTCGGAAAAGATCCAAGAATAATCATGGAAAAGCGATTCAAGTAATATCAGTGCATTTCGTAATGAAAATTCGTAATGAAAATCTTTATAGAATATTGCCTTGAATTGTATTGAATTTAATTCAATTGGTTTGTCCTTGTTAACACTCATACTTTACATGTGTAGAACGATACAACATTTTATGTCAAGCAACAACAAGTTTCAGTATGCTTCATATATATCTGAAATTCAGTACCCTAAAGTTTTTTGAAAATAAAAAAAAAACTCATTAACTTCAAAAACCACACACACACGGTTTTCTTTCTTTGCACATCATTCGCTCATTTGCTCGCTTGACCACAACCTACTCATATACTGTAACACCCTTTTTTACCTATTATGTATTTTTCGGGCGCCAGCTATTCTTTGCTTATCAGGGAGAATAGCAAACCTACCAAGGTAGCTTCTAGTCGAAGACAGAGTTCGGTTTTATCTAAGCTATTAGCTATAATTTGAGCAATGATAAATCATTCCATTTATAATTCACAAGTGTCAGACAGGTCTTATTGTTTGTTGTTAGAAATTTTTGATTTCACAAAATGAATAATTGCTATTGTAATAATGAGATTTTGGATTTATTTCTTATATTGTATTTTTCAATTGTAAACGCAATACACATTCAAATGCACTTAATGATATTGTTTATTTCAAATCCATGGTGGATGACACAAAATGTTGAGTATCCAATGAGAAGTATCCCATTTTTTTGTACAATTCCTGAAAAAGATGTTTCAAACTTTCCAAATTTTGGAATGTATCAGCCTGGTTCCAATGCATGATCTTTCTCATATTTGTAGTCATGCATGTTGTGATTTTCAAAATTCAGTGCTCTGAATTTCTGTCTGAATCAATTTCATGAGATGCATTTTGAATAAATGTATTTTCATTCTCTTCAAATAAGATCTTTTCCGTCATGGAAAGGAAATGGGGATACTTCTCGTTGAAGGCCCGCAAGTTCTACTAATAATTCTGTCACATTCACCATGTATATAAAATAGATCAAGAATTTTGTAATTAGAATAACGGTTCATTTTGTTAAATCGAGCAATGAAGATAACGAATAACAATAAAACGACACTTGTGAATTATTAACAGATAATTTATCTTCTATGGGTATAGAATGTTCCACGGTTTCGAAAGAATATTCATTGATTTTCTTTAGATGCAATCAATTTGACTCTACGTACACCATAAATCCAGAAAATCTCAAAGAACTCTGAAAATTATTGAATTTTGGAGCATAATCATGTAAGAAAACTATCATTATTTTTGACCTCAGAATCCAACACAATTATAAAAATAGGGTTCTAATTTGAAAAACAAAAGTTATGGCCAACTTAAGATCACAATTTTCAACACAATTTGAAACACCCTGTGATGATATTTTCGAAATCCAAAAGATGCATGACTTTTCATATCCTTTCTCTTCGATGTTGTGAATACAGTTTACGCTCAGGATATTTAAAATAAGAATAATGAACATATTACTGACTCAACATATTTGACTTTTCCAGTTTATTTTGGATATTTTGAAAATATTCGATTAAATACAATGGTTTTAACAGAAATGTATTGACTATTGAATATTCGATCATACCAGGAATGGAAAACTTGAAAAAAATTTTTCGTCGAATTTATTTTCACTCCTATATAACTTGAAGTTTTGGGCTGAAAATATTTTAGCTCTGTAGAAATTTCGAACAATATAATAATCCTAATTTTCAGATTTCGAATATGTCTAGTTCTCCAGAAACGTCTAATAGGCACTCGAACTTGAGACAACCTGTATGTCTTGTGCCTATTGTTGAAATATACCTATACATTAATCATTAAAGTGGGAAGAAACCCTATTGCTAACATAGGAATAATTAAATTGAGAGTTGATGGTACAGAATACCTGGGGTTCTGTACAGACTTATTTGCCTCAAAACTCCTGAAAATATTTCCAATTAAATTGTTACGTTTTAGTCGTTCCAGTAATGTTGAGAAGTAAAGTGTGCTAAATTACGTGAAAATCATGAGGTTAGAATATTTTAGGAAATTTCTTCAATTCATTTTGAAAATATTTTATTACTATTTATCCTCACGAATAACGATTTATTCAATCATGGCAGAAAATATATACCTAATTTTTCAGTATCCTGAAGAATATTTATATATCAAGAGTGATAGTTTCAATTTTCGATCAGGCGTGTATTTCAGTGATACTTCCCCAATGACTCGAGTAATATTGGCCTCCAATACCTCAATCGTAGCCAGCTTGTCCATGTAGACTTTGGATTCATAGCCCCAAAAAAAAAAAAATCAAGAGGTGTGATGTCACATGATTTAGCCGGCCAATTCACTGGTTCGAAGAGTGAATTGATCTGCTCGACGAAATGCTCTCGCACTGAAGCCATGGTTTCACGGGCTGTATGGCAAGTATCACCATCTTGTTGGAAACACATTTCGTCGAGACCACGGGCTTCAATTTCGGGTAACAAATAGTCTGTTATCATGGTGCAATAACGATCACTATTAACAGTAGCATTGTTTTGAAGAAATATGGACCGATCATTCCACGGCCCATAAAAACACCTGGATTTAACGACAATTCTTGAAACTCTCGGGTTGTTCATCACCTCAGATTCGGGAATTTTGTTTGTTCAAGCAGGGCGGATTAGGGTGTCGTAGGCCTAGGCACTCCAGCAGCGTAGGCCCCGAAATAATAAATATTTTTAACTGAAATTGACCGCTAATATTAAGTAATAATTTTGTTGTAGATATAAATTCGAAAATGTGATGATGCGGTATAATAACATTATTTTATTTGGGATTTTAATGTTTTTATTTTCATAGAGCCATTTTCAATAGCCATAATTCCAGAATTGAGTTTATCTGCAACAATGCAACTTTTATATCTACCAAATTCCATGCAGAATTCTAGGGTTTTAGTATAAACATGACAAGACATTAGCCGCCGGGAAAACCTCTCGGACGGGCATGCGTTTGACACAGTTGGCCACGTTTCCATGCCACTGCCAAACCCTTGCGATAGAGTTTTCCCTGCTGCTAAGGTCTTTGTTTAATAGCTCAGTTGTGTAATAAGTTAATATGTAAACACTACGATAAAGCGTGTATGCCTGTGCTTGTATTTAATCACGCTCCCCCAAGTCAATCTTTAGTTTAAAACTGGAAGTTAAATTTATTATACGTAAGGTAAGTAAAGGAAAGTTGTTTTATACTCTACTTATTTCAACTATGACTTATTTTATTATTTCTACTTTTTAGCGAAAAATGTCTGATGGATATAAAGAAAACACCAAAGTGGACATGAAACGCAAAAGAAAGTGAGTGAGTCGCTTAGTAAAATTAAAGGTTCTTTATTGAAATATGTTAACATTTCTAAGGAGACAGAAGATAATGCAGATGCGGTAGATATTTCCTCGATCGAGGTTAGACCTAAAGAAGCTGAGGCTTGTTGGGACTCGCAAGAATGTTCAACCAATAAAACTGAGAATGTCACAGAAGACGAGGTTGACGGGGTTTACGAAATTTTAACGACGCTTCCAAGCAGGTGGTGCCTGAATCACTACCAACAACATCAGCCTCAAGTATTTTCAGTTCTGATCCAGCACGGTGGACAACCAGCGCAGATCTTATCGATTACTTCTCTCGTAATCACCCTGTGCAGAAATTGGATATAAATTTTAAGTTATACGGGGACTAGCGTTTAGAGGCGATAATGAAATACATGGTAATCCTAGTAATGGCGATTTTCTTGGGTGTATCGATCTTAGCCAAATTTGATCCGTTTCTAGAAGAACATGTAAGATTACGGTGATCCAGGCCGCGGAAAAGTATCATATTTATCCTCCACAACGTATGAAGAACTAATAATTTTACTGGGGTCAAAAGTATTGGAAAAAATAGTTACAGAAATCAAAGAAGTCAAGTATTATGGAATCACTGTGGATTCTACACCTGACGTTAGCCATACGGATCAACTCTCCATGGTTATTAGATATGTCTCAAAATTGAAGATATATATATAAAAGATTTTTGATGTTTGTTAAAATAGAAAAACATGACACCAAGTATCTGTTTGACACTCTAATTTCAGTTTTAGAAAATCAGGAATAGACCAAAATTTTGCAGATGTCAGTCTTATGACAATGCGGCTAATATGAGCGGAGGTGTATTCAGGGAGTACAAACTAGATTTAGAAATCAACAGCGCAGCCACATGTAGAGCTCATAGTCTTAATCTAGTTGGCACAGCGGCGGCAGAAAGCTGCTTAGAAGCTGTAAAATTTTTTTAAATTTTGCAATCGCTCTAAAATTTCTTTGCAACGTCCCTCAAAGATGGTCTAAACTAAGGTCATTGGGAAGTAAAATTTCTGTAAAAGACTTTCAGAGACCAGATGGTCAGCACGTTATGAGGCTGTAAAAACATTATGTGCCCATTATGATGATATACGTGGTATTCTTACAAATATTTCAACTAGTGAAGGTATGAAACCTACAACAGTGATTGAGGCACAAACCTTAATCCATGAAATCAATAAGGAGATGGTATCACTCAGTTATTTAGGAAGATCTCTACTATCTTCTAACACGTCGATATTGCAAATAAATCTCTTCAAGAACCTGGCATCGAGTTTAACACGATGGTGCGACTTTAAACAGTTTAATTCAATATTTATCTCACTGCAGAACTGAGGACATGTATAATAGCTATTATCTTAAGGCAAAAGCCCTTGCACCTGATTCAGAATTTAAAGAATCCGAAACTAGAGTTCGTAAGAGAAAACGACAGTTCGATGAAGGGCCAGATGAGACTCCTGTCGCAGTGCCAAAGATTCCTTCAAGATTAATGTTTTTTTTTTTTATTGTTCTGGATGTGCTTTGCACTGAAATGACAAAGAGCACTGCGTATACGGCCTTTATGACACATTTAGTTTTCTTACGGATAATACACTGACCGAGGACATTATCAAGGTTAAGGCTCAAGCTCTGGCAAAAAATGTATCCGTCTGACTTAGAAAACTTTGTTGATGAGTATTTGATTTTTTCAAATTTGTATCAACAACCTCTATAACGGATCTCATCAAATTACAAATAAAGGATAAATTTCTGTCAAGTTTCCCAAATGTTATTGCACTGCGCATATACCTTTCGATATTGGGTTCGAATGCAGAAGGAGAAAGATCATTATCAAGTTGAAGCTTATAAAATTTTATGCGTTTAACTATGGGTCAAGAGAGAACTTCGTCACTGGGCCTTCTGTGTATTGAAATGATGTCGCTCATGGCATTAATTTTGAAGATATAATACACGAATTCGCTGTGTCAAAATCCAAAAAAGGAGTTATTTTAGGATCTACTTAGTAAACCAAACGCTTTGTATTCGTATTTTTTGTGTATTTGTATTTAGATATATTATTTGACCTTCACTATATAATAATATAAAAATGTTTATAAGTTTTTGGGGTATTTTATTTCAATATATTTTTTCAAAGCCCTTTGGCTTCGTAGGCCCTAGGCACGTGCCTACTGTGCCTAATTGGTAATCTGGCCCTGTGTTCAAGAACCCATCAAGCCAAAAATGGGCCTCATTAGTGAACAAAACTTTTGTTGAAAAGAGTGGATCCTCTGCAAGCTTGTCAAGAGCCAAACGACTAAAATTCAAACGATTTGGTAGGTCGGTCGGTTTCAGTTCTGGAACTAATTGAATTTTGTAAGCTTTCAAAGAAAGATCTTTACATGAAATCTACCTAGTCATTGAAAACGAAAGGCCAAGCTGTTGAGAACGGTCAACACGTACACTCTACCCCACCGTTATATTCTCTTCACTACGAGCTGGATGTTATTTGTTTGGTCGAGTATTATCCAATAACGAATATTGAGTCTCGAACTCAGTGATGGTAAAGCGAATTGTGCGTTCGGTAGGCCGATTATGTGGACCGTAAGTCGCTCTAAGGGCCCGATACACATTAATCGGAGTACTCCCATTTCCGTAATTTCCGTAAAGCTGAACAATTTGTAGACGCTGTGCCGGGTTAAGTCGATCCATTGTGAATTATGAAGACACTACTGAACAAGAATACCTTTTCAGTTTACACGTGGCATGCGCGATCTGAAACTAAAGTCCCACAAAGTTTACCTCTAAATGAATCACCCTTTATATATTTATATATTATTATTGATGAGTTTTCTACAGCTATCCTAGTTTCTTTTACCTTCGTCCCTTCCAGTCATATGCCTACAGTCCTTTGCCCTTCATCGCACAATTCACCTCTAGTTTCAGGACTGCAGATCAGATCATTTTAATTTTTAGTCCATCCATAATCCATTGGTTAAATGACATGTTGCGCTTTAGACATTTCGTAGTTGCGCGAATCAAACTCCTGGAATTAGTTATCCTTACCTTGGCCTATGGAAATCATTAGATCATGTACATCACTCGAAGATTGTCAGATTCGAAGGATAAACACTTTCAGAGTTTATCTTGTTACTTGTTGTACAATTGAATTCTTGTGAAAAAAATTCTTGAAACTGAAATCCCGAATCAATACACCATTAGGCCAGAATTCCGCATTCATCATTGATTCATACATATCCTCTGATGGAACACACTGAAAGACGAATAATTGCCCTTTGAAACCAATTTCTTCACTTCAACAAAATCTGAACCCAAACCAGCACTGACGAGTTCTTAGATTAAACGTTCTTCAACTTCCTTTCCAGCCATTCTTGCCACATACAGTGAATAAATTACAGAATAAATCGATAACGAATAAATGAGAGCGTGTTTGGAAAAACGCTTGGACACGGCGATTTGTATTTCTGAGCATTTTCAAAAAAAAAAAATTATATAGGGTGCGTCATGTGACAGTGGCTACTACCCACTTTCTTATTTCAAATGCTAGCCCCTGTATATTATTAATTTTTTGAATTCTTCAGAGAATTCTAGACATAAATCATGTACAATGTCCTATACCTATCTTCAACTGTTTCGGAAATATTAAGTGTTTTCAGATTTATTACAAAAATTAACATTATGAAAAGAAAATTATTTCATTTCACGAATTCGCTATATTACACTAAAAACCTAATAATTAATACTGATTATTTCTTAATAATTAAAAAAAAAAAAAAAAATTATTAATGTCAATGTAGTAAATGTTCATAATGCTCGCCGCGAACTTCTTGGAAACATGCTAATCTGGTATAGAAATGTCTTCTAACATTACTTAACATCTCAGGTGTAACTGCTCTAATCACAAGCGTGATTCGTCTTTTTAAGTCATCTAAGTTGAGGGGTTTAGTTTTGTATTCAATACTTCTGACATATCCCCACAAAAAGTAGTCTAACAGCGACAGATCAGGAGATCGTGCTGGCTATTCTATCGATCCGCGCCTCCCTATCCATCGATTTGGAAAAATTTGGTTCAGGTACCGCCGGACATTGATTTGGTAATGGGGCGGTGCTCCATCTTGCCGGAACCATATTGTATTGACAGGAACTTGTGGGTTTGCTGGATCAGGATATAAGTTTGTCAAAGTTGGCACGACATTATTTTGGAGCAGTTCTAAATATTTATCTCCATTCAAGTTGCCATAAATGAAAAAGGGACCTACGATATGATTTACAACAATTCCTGCCCAAACATTCACTTTTTCAGGATATTGGGTATGTTCCTCTCTCATCCAATGAGGATTCTCATCAGACCAATAGCGGCAATCTTGACGATTAACATGACTGTGAAGTGTAAATGTGCTCTCATTAGAAAACAAAACATCTTCTAATTGGATCACATTGATATCTAACATTTCCATCATTTGCTCACAAAAATACGTTCTCCTATCGAAATCGTCTTCCGTGAGCTCCTGAGTTGGTATCATTTTATAGGGATGCATTTTACTTTCCTTTAATGTTCGAAAAATTGTTGTGTGGCTAACGTTGAACAGTGGGGCTGCTTTTCGAGCAGAATTATGAGGGTTTTCTTGAAACTCAAGCATAATATCCAATTTCACTACTGTCATGCAGGCAGACAAGTTGCTATGGCAGGCAGACAAGTGGCTATGGCTATCAGTTTTATACGAAAATAAATAATGTCTTCATATTTTTTTTATTTCATATCAGTGAAAAGAAACGCAGGAATGGTTTTTGTTTACTTTCTCATCATCAAGAGCTAAATGGGAAATAAGTATTGAATGTAATGTAGCGAATTTATGAAATAAAATAATTTTCTTTTTTAATGTTAATTTTTGTAATAAATCTGAAAACACTTAATATTTCCGAAACAGTTGAAGATAGGTATAGGACATTGTACATGTTTTATGTCTAGAATTCTCTGAAGAATCCAAAAAATTAATAATATACAGGGGCTTGCATTCAACATAAGAAAGTGTCCAAGCGTTTTTCCAAATACGCTCTCATTTATTCGTTATCGAATTTATTCCATTTGGCTGTTCCACACTGTATATCCACCTTTTCTGAGGAACCCCAGAGAAAGACGATGTAGTACCCTCACAAATAATTCCTTTGGATCGTAGAGATTTCAGTCCATTCATTTTGTGACAAATATTCCCGTTTTTCCTGGGACATTATCATTTCATCATTTTTAGTTGGGCCTGAAGGTTTCAGTTCCAGAGCTTTTGATTTTTTATTGAGATTATCATTGTTTACTTGCTGACCAGAAGTGTCAGTACCTACATGCTGTGTTCGACGCATCGGCAACCGCAGAATTCACAGAATCAGAAATAGCGGCTATATTTACGCCGCTGTTCATGACTGTTCAGGGTGGGAACTCGCCTACTACAAAGCTGGTCACGTTTTTCTTCGACGAGCAGAGACATCTGTTGTTATCTTAGAAGCTCGGATCGGTAAATTAGTACTTCTCACGATCGGTAAAAACGGATTTTATCAGACCTCACTCTTGGTGGACTTTATGAAGAGTAAGAAACTATTTTATGATGAGCATGAACTGGTTTACTGAAATGGTTTATTCATTTTCAACTTATTCAATTTAATTTAATTTAAATGGTTTATTCTTACTGTTCCCAATTGCTACAGTGATAGTAATGTCAAAAGGTATATGTTGCATTCATATAAGTAGTAGTTTTAGATTAACATAACTCACTAAAAATGTACCTGTACATATTCCTGTAGTAATTTCTGAGAAAAATTTGACCTAACACTCCTCATCTCGCCATGTTTTCATTCATCCAAAAGTCATAAAGATTTTCATATGATTGTATAGACTTCATGGAAAGCTGAAAAGATTTGCTCTATTTGCCACATTCTACTCCCTATGATTATCATTTTTGTAATTTCAATAATCAGGTTATGTAAGCCTACCCTCCAGAACTCCTGAAGAAACTTTGAGGCAACAAGGTATTTATATATAAGTGAACTGTCATGGTCATTGATTATAGTTTTGGGTATTCCACATACATAAAAATCGTCTATCAGAAGATTCCTTCAACGGATATGTGAGATTTACTTGAAACGCCAAATTCAAGGAATTTCAGTTAATAAGTTTATTGATTTTGCCATGATATTATTTCTGTACCAGGCATTTTATCGGAAAAAAAAACAATGATCTTATGATCAATAATGAAGATGTCATCCGAGTATTGGAAAAATTGTTTCTGTCATAAAAGTATAAATGATTTCATGCTTAAATTGATGTATCTGTCACTATATTCTAATTTATTCTTTCAATGTATTTTCATAACTTGATGAGTAATTGTTGCTAATTATTCTTGGTTCGTTTATTCTTTCCCTCGATATTGAAATTTTAAATTGATAATTTATATTATATATATATTTCTAAAGTTTCTTTTTGTTTATTTCCAAGTTGACAATATTTGAAATGACATCAATCTGCTGCAAATTGTCACAATTTTCTGATCAAATGATATTTTTTATTGAAATTGTGACAATATACAGCAGATCAATTTCAAATGTATTTGTTTTTATTTCGGGATTCAGCCTAATCCTATGATAACTCTTATAAAATGCACTAGGGCGAGACGGAACGTTGTGCGAATGCTGTAATCAACTCTAAGATAACGTAAGATGGCGCTATAATTGAGCTTCTAAGCACCGAAATGCCAGAGTTGGGTAGTCTATGCAATGCTGGAGGTAATCCTCATCTCGCTCAGAAAGATCAAAAATACACACCTCCAGATCCATAGATTGGAAACTATATTGAATGTGCATTTTGCTAATAGCTTAAAATATAAGTTTCTCGACAAATCATCAAATTCTCTATTGCATCTCACAAAAAACACACCTAGATCCCGCATTTGCTCTCGTGCAACAAAAAAGCGGTCCGCAACATGATATTCATAAATCAATGGATGCGTTTGCCTTGTGAAAGTAACCGTAAAGCACTTGTGCATGTTCAACCTTAACCTATTAGCCATGTACCAAAGATAAACGAACTCCAAGGAAGACTGAAGAAGAAGCGGAGCAGCCACATCACGTATCCTTGAGGTCATCTGCAGATGCTAAAGCCTGACACCTTAGTCTGGTCAAGAGATCGTTGACATAAATAATGAATAGTAAAGGTCCCGAATTGGAACCCTGGGGTACGCCACAAGTAAGAGTATAAAAAGAAGATCTGTACCCATTAAAATATACATAATTGTTATGACCCGTCAGGCATCATTCGACTAGCCTCATATATGCCGGACATAATCCGAGAGACGATTGCCTCCTCAGAAGAATATTGTGATCGACAGTCCAAACTCTCGGCAATATATAGGGAGACCGTTGCTAGATTAGTGACATCAGACCTCCCCCGAACGAACCTGTGCTGCCGCGAAGACAAATGTGGAGAAACACTATAATATATATCTCTGTATAGCACCTCCTCATAGACTTTTGCAAATTTTGATAACACCGAAATTGGTTTATAGTTCTGTATCTGTGTACTATCTTCCTTTTTGAAAACCGGGACAACGCGTGCTCTTTTCCATCTATAAGGAAAGCAATATGATTTCAAAGTCATATTCATTATCAATGTCAAAGGATTGGCGAGTACAGAGCAATAGTCTCTCATGAATAATGATAGAATATCATCATCACCAGCTGTTATTTTATTAGGAAATTTCTCCATTATCAATCTCATCTCTTCCGACACTGCTGGCAACAGGACCGATGGAAGCTGACCAGGATCCAAAGAACTCACCCCGCCATTAGCAGTAGCCCCAATATTAATATCAGCGAAGTGGTGCACAAAAATGTTAACAATTTCTTGGGGACTCTGTTAAGGAACATCATTACTGTATATAATACCCCGTATTCTAGTATTTTTCCGTCACTGATGGATAAAATCCCAAAAATTTTAGTTCCAGTTTCATTCTTTTCTGAATGTCAGTTATGTACTCTCGATATGCTGAAGATATTTCAGACTTAACCAATGCGAGTAATCGTACAAAATCATGTTGGTATCCGACATCTCGAGTTGTTATCCACTTCTATCTGTACAAGCTCTTCAAACGAATATTTCGCTTAATCGTACTATTAAACCACACAAGAAATCGATGTCTTCGTGAGGAATAAGATCTACCGATTTCTCAATCATTTCAAATAGATCTTCGTAAAAGAATCCTTAAGCGTCATCAACATTGGTGAAGCTGCCCTTCAGGTCCCAATCAAAACTTTCGATACTTGATCGAAACTCCACGAAGTTGGCTCTCCTGAAGTCATAAGATCGACTGCATTCAATTGGAAAATTAATGTCTCATTTGTAGTGATTCCCTCAGCACCAACTCCAATGTAGGATGGTATGGATCCTCAGGGACAAAAGGCACATCTGAGCGCGCAACAGAGATATCAACCACTCTACTGCTGAAAACTATATCCAATAACTTATCATCTCTGTTATGTACTTCATATTGTCAGCATAAAGTTCAAAAGAATATATATAGATATACTTCATTATTTTGTTTGAAACTGAGGCTACAGAAGTCTCGTAATTGTGCTGCTTTCCCGCATCTAGAAAATAAAAATAAAAATAGATTCCATAAGGGATGATGTGAGTATATCGATCTCCGACGCAGATATGTCAGGTGGCATATAGACTATACAAATAATTAATCGAAAGGTCTCCAAGCATTGGCATAACACAACATCTATCAAAGTTACAAGGTTCCTCAAGAATTCAGTGTCCAAAATCTCAAATCCAATCCGGTCAGATAAGGCAATCAGAACACCAACACCACGAGATCTACCAACATATGAATAATCTCTCTGTCACAGCGAAGAACATAACATAAATTTTAACTTGTGTGATTCTGTGCCCTTGAAAAAAATGACAAATTATTTATATTTTCTGGTGGAAAAAAGCTAGGATAATAAAATTCGAGTGTTTGTCAGATATTAATAACGTCCATAAATTCACATAAAATAAATATATAAATATATAAAATAAATGGTGTTGAAAAAAATTTATTGGGAATGTTGAAAATTGTCTAGGTTGTAGTTTTCTACGGAATTCTGCAAACCCATTTGCTTTAATATATTCAAATATCTTCAAAGTTTCAACTTGAATAGATGGATATTGCAGGGGTTATGGGGGAAACCAAATTTCAGTTGCTCATAACTCCTGTACCATTCAACTGATTTATTCCAGTAACGAACTCGTCCGAGATATTTGGACAGTTAACCTTTTCTGAAAATTTGAAAACCTAAGCTCATCCGTGAAGACAGTGAGGGTGAACGACCAGATGAACATACTCTGTATTTTTCATCAGGAAGCGACATCCAAGCAATTGAGAGCATTTTCTACTCGATTTTCGAAAATAACAGACATTTATTTGGACAAAAAGATAGCAAGTTGTTCTACTACAGCAATGGGGACAAAAAAATTACGAACATTCGGGCAAAATTATTGCAGGCTATTCTAGTTAGAATAAGCATGCAAAAAGAAACAAAGTATAAACTAACTAAGTATATAACTAAATTATATTTATTTAGTTACTCAGCCAGGACTAGTTTCTGTGTTGGTACCTCTGCTTGTCTTGCGATCATGACAGAGCCGGTTGTCAAGCTCAATTTCAAAATTGTGAAAGAATATAACCAGAATTCATGTGTTATCTGATATTTACTTTCGAATATTTGGAAATATCTTCACTAAAAACTAAATTGTTTCTAATAAACACCTACATCTAAAATGGAAGTTGTTTATCTTTCTTGATTTCCATTGTGAATTTGATAGATTCATCTTTATTATTGGTAATTGAAGTAATCCATCTTTTGTATCAATTTTATGTTGCCAAATGATTAAATAACTATCTACATATCTTGTCCATAATTTGGGTTTCAATATATATCGGTCGAGAACTTTTGGCTCGAAATTCTCGATTTATAAATCAACTTACATAATTATATACAATATTATATCATACCGGAAACAGTTTCAGTAATTTATTTCGAGAACTTCTATACCATCAATATCCAAAAGTACATGGGCATTTTGAGAAATCCCTCTCAAACAGGACTTTTCTGCGATATCGACAATAGTGCGTATTAATCTCACCTGAAAATAACCAACCAATCCCTACTTTTTACTACGCATAGTGAAACGTGTCAGATTTCTACGGCACCTTGAGTTACTTTATTAGGTTGAGGGGTATATACGTACCACTTCAATATACATTCTTAATTGGGGTAATGAGATCAGAACAACGTTTTTGTGAATGTAGAAAATTTTCGATAATACCTCAAGCTTCATAATCGATTTTCTTAAATAAGAAATAACGAATTCTATCAACATTATGCCAGGCAACAACTTACTCCCAACATCAAAGCAGTCCCTTCGGATAAGGAGGCTTCTGAAGGTAGAGTGCCTCCCTAATGGAATATCCATTCGCGTTCAAATTACCCAGTTTGACACGATGATCTGTTTGACATAAATTTGAATAACGGTCCGATAATAAACGGAGAATCCTAGTAAAGTTTCGAACTCCGTCTCAGCACATCCAATTTGCAATTCAATAATAAATATTCAACAGTGTTTGCTGTTTACGCCGCCTCCAAAATTATCCATCAAGTAGTAAGTTGGCGTTAATCCCCTTACACACATCACAGTGGGCCGAGGCTCGTTTTACGTCTTAATCTTGAGCGCTTCCATGAATATATAAACCCTAAAATGCTGCTGCAGAGGGCCGAAGTCGTGTACTCACCAAGTTTCGAGTGTAAGAAGATGTTCGCTTCGTTCATGCACAACACCGAAGTGGGTGAATTCAGGTCCGAATTTGGGGTGGCTTGAAGAAGGGAAGAATTAATTCAGTGTTGGGTTTCATCGATTTCAGGAATATTTTTTTTTATGTTTTAGTTCACATTCCACTAAAATTCTTGGAGTTATCATTGAAGATAAATAGCTGATGCTCATAACTGCTGCTTTTATCGACGGATTTGACCTAATAACAAAATAAACCGAGATATTTCAGATACGGATGGCTAGACGACCTGTCATGCCCTAGTTTCATAACAGATTCTTCATTGGAAAGTCGAATCAAATATATACAGAACATTTTAGGCTTGATGATTGAAAATATCAGACCTTAAAGTTAATACTATAAGCAAGCTCAGAAAAATGGGGTTCGAAGAGGGGTTTTATGGGTGAAATGAAACTGAAAAATTGCGAAAGAGCACTGAGAGAGCTCAGGAACTTCTGCAAGCTTGTTCTAAAGTGTTTTCCCTGAGTCTGGACAAGTGTAACATTGAAACAACCGATACAATGGAAGGAGAAACCTCTACCTCATACTAAAACTGAAGTTTCCCTCCAGTTTCATTCAAAACTTAAATTTCCTTCTCCTCAGAACTAACTAGATGGAGGTATATCGTTTTCATCAAGGATTACATAGAAAATATGGCTATCTTCTTACCAGTCAGTTCTCCACCTTTGAAAACCCTATTTATTCAAGTTCAGATAACAATAAAACACAGATTCGTCGGAGTCGAATCTTTTAAAATCTCTGCATTACCCTTAAAAGGATAAATCATCAAGTATAGACATAGCCGAATATTAATCGTATCAGCACGATCTTCTAGTCAGACCTATGACAACTCTACATCAACTTAACAAGAGAGCAAAAATATCTCTTATACATATATAATAGTTCATTTCATGAACTTCTGAGACTTCGTGAATTGAATTGGGAAATTCCTCATGATAGAACCTTACGTAAAAATTGAATTTGAGAAAATATAAGGTATCAATAATCTCAATACAAGCCAAATAGTTTTAACCTCGTTTAGACATGTTTCAAGTTACCACTTGATCGAATGAATATTATAGAAGTTATTGAGGTAACAAATTTCAGATGCTTATAACTACTGTACCATCCGACGGATTTGACAGAGGTATTCGGACAATTTACCTGATCTGGAAATGTGAAAACTCTATCTCATATCTATCGGAAGATAGAGAGTATAGATACGACATGGAGGAAATACTCAAGTTTGACTCTGTATTCTTTATCAGGAAGTCAAATCAAATCGATTGAGATCATCTTCGTCTTGATATTCGAAATCACAGTCATTTGTGTAAAACGATAACACGCGGTTCTTTGTTTTCCACAACTAGAAGAAGTTGTCATAATTTGTTAGTTTGCTCATTAATAAATAATGATATATGTTTATTAATTAGTTTACATTAACTTTCCCGTTTTTCCTTAAAGTATTCTTCCAGAATCCCGGAAAAGATCCATGGATAATCATGGAAAAGCGATTCAATTAATATCAGTACATTTCGTAATGAAAATTCGTAATGAAAATCTTTATAGAATATTGCCTTCTCCTTGTTAACACTTATATGTTCACTCACATGTTTAGAACGATACAACATTTTATGTCAAGCAACAACAAGTTTCAGTATGTTTTATATACATCTGAAATTCAGTACCCTGAAGTTTTTTGAAAATAAAAAAGAACTCATTATCTTCAAAAAACACACACACGGTGTTATTGTCCGATAGCTCAGTAATTTTGAGGGATAAGTAGACTGTATTTATTTTTGCGTTTGAAGCTGGTGCGAACGCGAAATACATAATATGAAACAACAAAATTCATATAAAGAAATGCGGTCAACAATGATGACTTACCACAGCGGTGAACTACGATGATTTCAGGGCTCTGCTCCAATTATCAGCTCTTCACAGGGACTCCTTGCTGCGGGATTTCTAGTCCAACTTTTGTTCAAATGCGGTGTTGAAAACACAATCAAAATGCGATGCGAAATTTCCAAATATGCGGGTGAAACCAAGCGTGTAATATATCCAAAATAACGAATCAAAATTAGCGTGATTTTATAAACAATTTCTATAACAGACGTGATAGCGAGAGTTCTTCTATTCCAATTCGCGTTCTAGAGGCGTATGCGTATCCATAACATGGGCGAAGTCACCAGTGTTGACTTATAAAATTAGCGCGAAATTCAAATATTTAGCGATCGCCTCAGCTTCAAATTCATGCTATAACAAAAGGACCGAACAAGGTGAGAAATTTCAAAGGCGAGTCTGACAAGGCCATTCGAATCGTTACGAAATTACATTACACTAACAAATAAAACCGAGAAGGAATCTTGTTCTGGGACTATATAGATGTTAAATCAAAGATAAAAACGTGCTTTCAATGTCAATGTGCCAAAAATGAATTAAAAAAGCAAAATATGTTCACTCACCGAGAACAATTATGCGTTTCTCGCTAATCTTTGACTCACAAGAGTCAATGGATGCATTGCGATATTTTCTTTGGAAGATAAAACGGCTCAACATTTCGGGTTCTGTCAATTCAACAAGAAATTCGATCTGACAGCTCTAGGGTTAGGTTCGCGGAACACAGAAACAACCACCGAGTATACTATCTGACTCAGTAGGTCAAGGTATTTCAATTGCAATTTACGCGCGCATGTTGGGTTGCCAGTGGTGTGCAAAATGTTGCAAGAATTATTCTGATATTTTTGTCCGTTCTTTTTTAAGTTTCCTGGGGTGGTTTTTTTGTATTGGCGTTTATGTTCAGTGCGATATACCGTATTCGAAATCGACAAAGTAAATTATTCATAATTCGCTATTAAGAAGGTGCCACAGCCGAGGTCGCGAGAGTATGTATGTGCATTGAAGTGTGGGACCCCTAATCTCCGCGAACAATAATCTGTTTCGAACATAAAGAATCACATTATAATATTCTGTTCGTTCTCTCGATAACTACTGAAAATAATGGATTCGTTATCAAAAAGTATTGATTCACCAAAAAACAATGTTTCATCAGGAAACAGTACAGGGTGGCCATTTGAAAACGAAACAGACGAGATTACAGACGAAATAAGTTTTTTCGATAGAAATGCTTGGACATTTCGATTTCTGTTTCGAGGGGAAAAAAATGTAGGTTACGGACGCAAAGCGCTTCAACCCTTGCTGCTACAACCCCCACCCCCAGTTTTTGAACATTGAAGATGGGGTGAATAATACCTCAATTCAAAGGTATTCTTATACTGATTTTAGCACAGTAATTGTTTTTTCATTTTATGCATTAGTTCTCGAAATATTCACGCGTTAGTTAATTTTAACACTTCAATTAATTTTTTGCGAATAATTGACATTTCGTGCTTCCGAAACACCAAAATTTCCGTACTTGTATTTGAAATTGCAAAACATCTACCACTTGGCAAATGAAGTCATACCGTACGTGTTAATGCTACTAGGGTCAGATGTTCGAATAGCTGTTTTATTCACTGAAATCATTCTCCTACTGTACGGTATCAGAATGATTTGAAGTATTGATCTAAGCAATAAGACTTTTCAAAGTAAAGTAAATAATTTATCAAAAACTCACATTAATTGATTAAATATACAAATTGTTCTCCATGAGCTTCCATACAATGAAATAAGTTTTGTTCGAAACGATGGCGCACATTTTGCAGCATTTTTGGAGTGATTTGACGACTCTCGTTCACTATACGTCTTCTTAAATCTTCTATGGAATCGGGCTGTGTAGAGTAAATTTTACTCTTCAAGTGGCCCCAAAGAAAGAAATCTAGTGGTGACAGATCTGGAGATCTGGCTGGCCATTCAGTGGGACCCCTTCTTCCAATCCACCGATTTGGAAATCTTTGATCCAGATATTCTCGAACTGGTAAGGCGTAGTGTGACCTCCATCCTGCTGAAACACAATCTGATCTTCCACATAATTCCCAGCATTGTTTTCAATAATTTCCGTCAAAATTGGAACAATGTGTTTTTCAATAAAGTCCAAATACATATCTCCAGTAAGATTACCAGGTAAAAAGAACGGGCCAACATTGTTGTCACCAAATATTCCAGCACAAACATTGAGTTTTCCTGGCTGTTGCGTATAAACTTCGTAGAACAATCTCGGATTAGCATCGGCCCAATAACGACAATTGTGTCGATTTACTGTGCCGTTTCGAAAAAACGAACACTCATAGGAGAAACAAACATTGTACAGATAATTGGGATTAGCAGTTACTCGTTCACTCATTATATCACAAAATTCAACACAACGGTCAAAATCATCTTCGTTTAGTGCGTGTGAAAGATGGATTTTGTAAGGATGGAATTTATGATGCTTCAAAATATTTGCAATTCGAATTCGTGTAAAACCATGTGCTAGCTGCCTCGTACTCGTCATTGGATTCAGAGCAATCTGTCCAAGATCAGCTACTTCAGCTGCTTCATTTCTTTCCATGTTTCGTTTTTTGCCAGCCACGAACCCGGTTTCTTGAAACTTTGACACTAATTCTAAAACATACTTCCTATTAACATGTTTATCTGAATGTCGTTGATTGGAGAATTCTGCGGTTCTATTCGCACATTGATTGTTTGCAAAAAAAAGTGAAATTATTTCGACCCGCTCTGCAATTGAATAAACCATGTCAAACAGTGAATTAGAACATATACTAATCTCGATTCAAAACTAAGAATAATTCACATGTCAAAGAACCGGTAAGCCAACTTATTGATCTGTTCGTAATAAATGAAAAATTATCGATTCTCATTTTTTTGAAAAAGATATGAATTCAATAATCAACAAAATGAAAACATATTGAAGCCAACTGAGAAAACACTTCATAATTAAGTCGGAAATCGTTTCACGAATTGGGACTGGAATATTTCTGTGGCATCATTAATGATTTGATTTTCTTACCTGGTAATCTGATTAGAGATATGTACGTATTTGGACTTTTTGGATATTTCTATCGATCAAGTGTTACCGCTTGTTATTGAAAATACTGCAAATTATATCGAAGATAATTCAGATTGAGTTTCAGCAAGATTGAGCTCCTTCGCAATACGCTTTGTTTGTTCGACATCTTGATTAAAGATTTCTATGTCAGTGGACTGGAGGAAGGAAGCCACAGTCATGGTTGTTTTGAAGCTCAAAATGTCGATTTTTCACAAAAAAACACTACAAGTGCCATGAAAACACCTCTTCATTTTCAAATACAATACTTAGTTGAGAATATGTTGTCACGTGACCTCACCTTCGAACAAAGACGCGAGAATAAGATTCTGAGAACATACCTCAGCAAGGCCACGGAAGAGCATGCTGGTCAATCAAACATAAGGGGCAATAGACTACATATTGACGGAAGAGTATACACGGTGGAGGAGTTGGAGGGATTGGATGACTTGGGCTAGCGCAAGGCAAACAGTGCACCTCCAACGCCAAATCTTTGAAATCCTGAATGGGGGATTGAATCTCCAAAGGGTGAATACGTCACCAATACTAAGGTAGTTACCAGAGACGCAGTGAATGGGACAGTTGTCAGGGATGTGAACACACCAAAAAACACCGGTACCAGGAAGATAAGTAGGCCGATGGCTGGTGGGCCTTCCTTGAGAGAGGGAACACGAAATCAACGTTCAAATAAGTGAGTTTCTGGCAAGACTTGATTGGGCATTTTATTTTTGACAGATAAGTTCATTTTGGACACTCAAATATTTTACGCTTCGGTGATTTCATAAGGGTTGATTTGTTTAATTGGTATATGATCCTGTTTAGAAAATCTGACTTGATATGGACGCGTTCATAAGAGATTTTGAGGTTGATACGCCCGAAACTTTTGTGTGCGAGTCGTATGAGAGTTGTAAAGATAGGCTTAAAACTGTTAAGGGTTTTTCTGTGTACAACCAGAATGTTTGTAGCATTTCAAAGCATTTTGAGGATGTTCACATTGATCTTCATCGAATAGATGAAGATTTTGATTGCGTGATCCTAACTGAAACCAGGATAATAGTAAATACCGATTTGTATCGTCTGAAGGGCTATGATCTGATATATAGTGGTGGTGCACTCAACCAAAATGATGGAGTGGTAATTCTTATAAAAGATCGCTACAACTATAGTGCACAGAATATTGTGATACACCATTCCACGGCAGTAAAACTTACAGTGAGATTGGAGAGGGGTAATCTTATTATAGTGGGGATATACAGGTCACCGTCAACGTCTTCTCCGGCGTTTGATGAATGCCTTGAGGATTTGATTGCGGAACACTTGGGTGACAATAGTGATCAGGTTATAATTGGAGGGGACATAAACATAGATATACTTTCGGAATCAGAAGTTTCAAACGAGTACTTGAGCATTCTAAATGAAAACAACTTCACCTCGCAAATAAATACCTATACGAGAATCCATGGAGGGGCGCGCTCATGTTTAGACCATCTGTTCACAAGAAATGTGGCTGGCAGAGTTGTCCCAATCACTGTAAAGAGCTCTATTAGCGATCATTAAACAACTATGCTTAAATTTGAGAATACTTCCACAAGAATGGATTGCTGCTTGTTGAACAAGCATACGATAAATTATGAAAAAATGAAAACACTGATTGCGGAGGAGTCCTGGAGTGACTTCCTCCAGACCGAGGATGTAGATATTTTGGCTGATAGCTTGACACAAAAAATCCAAATGTGAGAGAAGTCTATGGTTGAGGTGAAAGCTATAAAGAGGAGGAAAATCCAATTACCAAGGGTATACTTACATCTATAGACAGAAGGAATAGATTGAATGAAGAAAGACACAGAGATTGGGAGAACGTTGAATTTCAAAGTTTCAAAGTAGATATAGATCTTATAGAAATGATCTTAATATGCTCATAAAGAAAACAAACGCAAAATTCTTCAAGGACAAAATTGAAAGGAGTAAAGACAACCCGAGAAAACTATGGGAAACACTTAGAGATTCCATTAATCAAAATGGTAAAAAATCTGAAATAAAGGAAATTCGTCTCCAAAATAGTGAGATATCAAGTGATCCTTATAAAATTGCGAACCCCTTTGTTGAGAAGTACACAAACCTTGGAGAACATCTAGCCCAGCAATTCAGGGAACCAAAAAATTTCAAAGAAAAAAGGCAACATATTTCGAACACAGTATATATGGAGGAATGCACTGAAATGGAGATAGAGCGGATAATCCGCAAACTTAAAGGAAGGAAGGCGCCCGGACTAGATTCGATAAGCACGGATACATTGAAAGTTATATGTGATAGAGTATGCATGCCGATATGTCACCTGTCGAATGTAGTTCTGAGGAGCAGTACTTTTCCTCGCTCATTCAAAAAAACCAAAATTAAGCCAATATATAAGAAGGGTGACAAACTAGAATGGCTAAACTACAGGCCTATATCCTCAATTTCCAGCCTTGCGAAGATAACGGAGACAGTGATAAAAACACGTTTATGCGGTTTTTTGGAGGCCAGCTCCACTCAGGGTTGCAATAGGCCAGCTCCACTCAGGATGCAATAGCAACCCTAGCCTCAAAAATTTATAAATCCCTTGATGGAGGAAAACCATCACTCTGTATCTTTGTGGATTTGGCAAAAGCTTTTGACTCTGTGAGTTATGAGAAACTGATCGAGACACTGAGCGATCTGGGAGTGAGAGGGCCGTGCCTGGAATTATTGAGAAATTATTTGTCGGAAAGAAGCCAATGCGTTGAAATTCAGGGGACTATCGGTGACTTTCAAACCGTCCAGTTTGGTATGCCACAGGGTACTATTCTGGGGCCTTGCCTTTTTAGTGTTTACCTAAATAACCTGTTCTTCCTTGATGTCGAGGGCCAAGTGGTGAGATTTGCGGATGATACTGCGGTTTTCTATGAGGCAAATAACTGGACCGACTCAATTAATAAGGCCCAAGAGGATTTTTCAAGAAATAAAGAATGGTTTGACTCCAGGCTTCTGACCATCAATTTCGACAAGACGCATTACGTGCCCTTCAGCATATAGAAAGTAAACATCGATGACTTTCCTCAAATTTCTCGAGTGACTCAGGAGGTAGCCTTTTCGATACTGCCCGCCACTTCAACGGTTTACCTGGGATTGACTACCGACTGCAACTTGAGATGGGATCATCATGTGGCAAAGTTGTCGGGTAAACTACGGAGTCTGCTTTACTTGTTCAGGCATTTTAGAGCTATTGTGAGTGTTGACCAATTGAGGTCCATCTACTATGCCTTGGTGGAGTCCCAGCTTAGGTATGGTTTGAAAGCATGGGGCAGTGCATATGATCATCATCTTTCCCCAATCAAAATGCTGCAGAAGTGGATTTTGAAGATCATTTATGGAAAGAAAAGAACATTTTCCACGCTGAAGCTCTTTGAACTTTCGCGAGTCCTTGATATCAGGGAACTTTATTTTCAGTGCGATTTTATTTGTAAGTTGTACTTTTTATGTGTGTGAATAAATTATTATCATTATTATTATTAAGTGAAGACAACATTATACATCTGAACCTATTGATGATATCTACTTATCCCTCAAGCTACAACCAGAACATCACAGATCTCCTACGCTGAAGCAACGAGAATCCAACAGCCACATCAAGAACTACCTACTCAAAGTAAAAATCCAAATTATTTAGAAACTATATCAGCTTTTCTATCAGATCTCAAATCCATGATGTCATAACTTTCTAACCAGAACCAGATCATACTGAATCTATTAACATCAATTGTAAAAATCGGTTTATACATATAATTACTTCGAACGCAAATAAGGTTCCAACCACAAACACGAATTGAAAATATTCATGAGCTTCAATAAAATAGATATGATGCTGATATCAGAAACCCAGTGAAATACCTCACGTACTCCACCCAGACGGTACTGCTCACGGTGGCGCAGTTACTCTAATGCGAAGAGGCTTGAAAGATGATCCACCACAAACATAGGTTACTCACGAAATACAAGCAACGAACATCAGAATGTACACAGAATTATAGAGTTTTGATGTATCAGCAATTTACTCACCACCCATACACAATATTTCCCAAAACTAATATGAGTCATTTTTTCAAAATTTTCAACTACGGTTTTAATGGGAGGTGACTAGTATGCAAAACACACCCATTGGACATGAAGAGAAAAAACTTCCAAAGGTAATAATCTAATGGAAGTGATAACAAACAACAGTTTCGACGTAGTTTCGCCAGGTTCACCGACCTTCTGGCCAACAGACATGAGGTATTGGACTTTTTCTTCACGAATGGAATTAACAATTACCAAATATAAGCGATATCTTATCCTTCAGTCCTTTCATCTGACCATTCTCCAGTCCGGATAACCCTCCGCGTGATACCTAAATCGTATGAAATCAAATCTTCACCAACTACGGAGAATACCAATTGTGCTATGTTCTAGCAAATTCTCAACGAAGAAGAAATTATGATTTTAATTTAAGAAACGCCTGATGATATAGAAACAGCTGCAAATAACCTAACAAAAATGATACAAAAATCAGCATGAGATAGTGCCCCATTACACTCAAGGACAGGGGAAATTAAAATAAAATTACCCCTTCAAGTCAAAAGGAACACTTAATTCTCATATCACTTTTTCCAATTCTGCCCCGTTTGAAAATTATAAGCGATTTAAATTCATTTTGAGTTGGGCTAAGCCATCACTGGATTCTTTTCAAGATTACACAAAAAATTCGGCTTTTGCCTTTTGACATTCCATAATATTGTAGAGACATACTTGTTTATGCAGCCTGTTCCTGTTTAAGGCTCCAAAGTAATATTCAATATATGTCTATACCATTGAATTTATTGGATTTTTGTGAGATTGTTTCGTTATTCAAACTGGCTGAGAGATTAGACGATTAAAACCTATTCGTATTTCATTATCTCTCAGCCAGTTTGAATACTCTACAGTCTACACAATCTATTAACTTTTGTAAGCAACATTACCCTTACAGAGTCAAGATCAGAATCATATAATGATAATATTTTGCCATCTGAAGGTGAAGGTTGACAGATCGTATGTACAGGGTCTTTCACGAGGAAACTCACCCATATTTATACGGGAAACTACTGAACGTATTTTCATGAAAATCAGCACTTATAAGTATTTCACGATGCTGATGAAATCTTAAATATTTTCAAGGCATGAGCACTTCCGGTTTTTCCGGAAATGACGTCAACTTCCGTTTTTCAAATTACAACACTATATTTTTATTGCAGAAAAAGATTCCTTCACTGTAAAAAATAAAAGTCTGCGCTCAAACTCCTCAGGAGTTTGAGAATTTTTTTTTCAATCAAACCATTTTAATTTGAATTAATCTAAAATTGATTACGCCAAATGAACTATTTTTCTTGATTAAAACAACCTAGTTGATTATAGAGAACAGCTAAAACATTCGCCTGAAACTTTTTACATTTTAGCGAAATGAAAGAAACAACTGATTCAACATAAACATACAATTAAAAGAAATTGTTTATGCACTTGTCTCAATATCCATAATTGATTGATACAAATACATTATTCTAAATAGGTTTTAACGAAACCATTCGTTCTTTTCATTTTTATTTGTTCAATAGAACGAAGGTACGGTTGTCGTAAATTCTGTCAGTTGATGCAACAACAGTTTCTTGAGACAAGAATCTCGTGAGATTATATTATTCGCCTCATTTACTTGAAGAAAACTATAAATATTTGAATAAAATTGAACATATAATTGTTGCAATATGAAGTGACATTTGTAAAAAATATTGCGTAATTGAATTAATAAAACGAATTAATTGTAGCAATTTTTTATATTGGCTGCAATTATTATAAATCAAAACTCTATCTCTATTATATTAAATATATCCCATTTAAATGCAATTATTGGTACATTTACTCACAATATTGTTGTATCCGGTGATAAAGATGACATGGAATACATGATGCGCAAGCTAATTGAAGAATACGAGAAGTGGGGCTTAAATGTCAACTTAGAGAAAAACAAATATCTTTGTGTTGGTGGAGAACCGGGTGATCTGGTATTGGATGATGACAGGGATGAGATGATAACCCACTGCCAGGACTATAGCTATTGTAGCGGCAGGGAGTGTATAGGATCTCTTGGCGGCACTCTATATAGCAACGCATAGCTTAGTTCACAGCGCTTCGGTGGCCTAGAGGTTTGCGCTCAAGGTTCACACCGACTAGGTACTAGGTGCCGGGTTCAACTCTCGGCGGCTCCTCAAAACTTCTAACCCCTGAGTCTATGGCTTGGCGCACACAAGCTATACTGATGAGTCCAAATGTGTGCGCCAGGGACGCAAACGCATAAGTAGGGATAAAGTCCTTCGATTCTACATTGGTGACCCTGACGTGATGGGAACGGTTGTCTTTACGACGTGTCTTGGAAAAGCAGACGGTTGACGCTTGAGGTATACTCGCTCCCTCTCTGCAACTTCTAACGAAACTCTAGACGCCTTTCCCATTCCGTACAATATTCATGGTCTGCCGCGGTATTGCGGTATTTATTAATATGAAAGAGAGATTGTTGTTCTGTGAAGAAAAATAATGATTACATACAAATGTTTTTTTTTGTTTTATCAAATTATTCCTTTGCTAGTGTCAAAAACCCTTCAATTTAGCTCAAATCAATCAGTTTCTTAACCCAAGAAACTTTCACTTGACATAAAGAGATATTAACATTTTTATCGACTGAATTCTCGACCCATTCAACTACAAATCGAGTTTCAGTGAAATGTAATATTTATTTACATGAAACCAAAATTTTTATTCTTCGAAAAGTATCAATAGTTACATACTAATTAAACGTTGGATAAAATTTTTACCACCTGAGTCAAAACTCTGAGCTTGGTTGAAACTAATCAGTTTCTTAACTCAAGAAACTTTTATTTAGGGTAAACGCCATTCTCAACCGTAGAGGGCGGTTGGGTCAAGTACTTTATGCATTTGGCTGTATTCAAACGTACGGAGTACTTGAGACAAATTAATATGGTTTGAGATGAGAACTATTTTTACAGTGTTAGCAAATTTCAAGTTATTTCATTGTAATATTTTTTCAGTTTTGTTGACTCACTGAGGCGGGAAAATTCAGAAAAAATCGAAAATAGAGCTCCGCTGAAACAAGAATAACTTCGAGGTTTTTGGATGGAAAATTTTCATTTTTGAGATTTTTAAGATGTAAGATTGATGTATCCGCTTCAGAAATCGAAATCGCGATTCATTATACAGGGTGAAAAATCGCTTTCAAAGTTAGGGATGACAAAATCGTGAAAAATCAATTTTTCAAATAAGAACCACATTTTTTATGGCAGATATTAAATCTACGTTAAAAATAATGTGAGTGTATGCATCACACACTTGCCCTAAAGTGGATATTTTCTGAGTTATTCACAAAAAACTGTTTGTCGTCTTGAATTTTCAGCTATTTCTTTTCCCTTCACGCCAATGAGATGAAATTTTCAGCAACTGTTATTTAAACCATGCTGTAGATTCTTCACCCCTTCTGAAACTGACTTCAAGTTACTATTAGGAGAACCATGGCAAACTCTCGCAGTTATAACTAGAGAAGAGTTTTGACCGTTAATTTCTAGACATTTATTTATACTTCTCAGGAATGCTTCGTGCGTTGTTCTTCTTATTTCATCGGAAGGAAGAGATCTGCAAAAGTGTTTAAAGACCAAATTGAGTTTCAAACTATGAACCTAAAATCTGAACAAACCTGAACGCATTTCTGACTCGTTCTATGCAGTCCTCTTTATCAGTCAGGGAGTTGAGTAGACAATATTTTTATCCTACCCCAAACATAATAGTCTAAAGGAGTTAAATCGGGAGAACGTGGTGGCCAAAGATGTGGACCATTGTTCATAACCATCGATCTTCAAATAGCCTGTATAGGATATTTGACACATTGAGTGAATCTTGTTGATACCATAAGTCATTATGGTTCTGTACTAGCGGCTCAATTATTTGAGTCAATATGTCAGAATATCTATCTCCCAAGGGAGAACATTCTTTAAATAATGCAAACATGTGTAGTCTTCTATCTTACCAGTTAAAGTCCCATCATAAATGTGAACATCGACAATTGCATTATTTTTGATGGCGCTAAAATCATTGAAACTCCAGGTCTCTTGAAAGTTCCATTGTCTGAAGTGGTGCTTGTTCTCTCCATCCCAATAATGACTGTTATGCCTATTGAAAGAACCATTCTTTGTGAATTTAGATTCATCTGTTCAAATTATACAGTCCAAATTGTTTTCATTCTCTTGAAATCGAATCATCATAGCTTCGCAAAACTCTGTTCTCCTGATGAAATCAGTTACCTTCAAATGCTGTTTCGCTCTTGAATTCATATGGGTGCATTTTATGTTTTTTTAATATTCTCCAAACACTCGATTGAGATAATCCCAGAGCAATCCTCGGCATCTTCAAGAGAATTTTGAGGATTCACACCAAAATATGCAAGAACTGTAATTTCGTTTTTCTCATCTTCTACTACACTTTTTTCTCTGTGTATAGTTTTCTTTAACGAAAGATCCGACATTTCTCAAGTTTGTCATGGTTCTGTTAATGGTATCTCTCCTGTTAGTCTGGGTCCCGGTCAGAAATCTCTCAATGAATAGTCGAATCGTTCTATCTACAACTTTATTACATTCTCTATGAAGTAGAATGAGATTTAAATAATCTCCATTGGTAAAATTAGGCATAGTGATCGATATTATAACTAATACGAATTATCACTAAATTAATAGTAAATACAAAATGCTACTGAATTAAGAGGAATTTAGCAGATGTATTTAATGATATCTATCATTAAACAAAAGAATGTAAACACGGTAAGTTTTTGCATATGGTTCATAAGGAAATTATTTATTTATCACTGAAGAGAAAACCAACGACCGATTAGTTGAAATAAAGAGGTTTCCGATGCAATTTCGAATCCAAATTCGCCATCTATTTAGGAACAACCTGTAACTTTTTCTCTTGCATATTAGGGTAGTAAAATCTAAAACATAGTTAAAATTACAGTTCCTGAAAATTTCTTCTTTTTTGGCGCGTGAAGGGAACGTTTTTAACGTTGATTCAACATCTGCCATAAAAAAATGGGGGTTCTAATTTGAAAAACTTGATTTTTCACGATTTTGTCATCCTAACTTTGAAAGCGATTTTTTCACCCTCTGTATCATAAATCGCGATTTCGCTTTTAAAGTGGATACATCAATCTTACATCTTGAAAAATCCCAAAAATGCAAATTTTTCCATTAAAAACCTCAATTTATGCTTGTTTCAGCGGAGCTCTATTTTCGATTTTTTTCCGAATTTTCCTGCTCAGAGAGAATTTTCCGACCAAAAACTGAAAAATGTTACATCAAAATAACTCGAGATTTTCTAAGAATCTATTTCTAGAAAAACAAATATCTTTGTGTTGGTGGAGAACCGGGTGATCTGGTATTGATGATGACAGGGATGAGATGATAACCCACTGCCAGGACTATAGCTATTGTAGCGGCAGGGGAGTGTATAGGGATCTCTTGGCGGCACTCTATATAGCAACGCATGCCAGCTTAGTTCACAGCGCTTCGGTGGCCTAGAGGTTTGCGCTCAAGGTTCACACCGACTAGGTACTAGGTGCCGGGTTCAACTCTCGGCGGCTCCCTCAAAACTTCTAACCCCTGAGTCTATGGCTTGGCGCACACAAGCTATACTGATGAGTCCAAATGTGTGCGCCAGGGACGCAACGCATAAGTAGGGATAAAGTCCTTCGATTCTACATTGGTGACCCCGACGTGATGGGAACGGTTGTCTTTACGACGTGTCTTGGAAAAGCAGACGGTTGACGCTTGAGGTATACTCGCTCCCTCTCTGCAACTTCTAACGAAACTCTAGACGCCTTTCCCATTCCGTACAATATTCATGGTCTGCCGCGGTATTGCGGTATTTATTAATATGAAAGAGAGATTATTGTTCTGTGAAGAAAATAATGATTACATACAAATGTTTTTTTGTTTTATCAAATTATTCCTTTGCTAGTGTCAAAACCCTTCAATTTAGCTCAAATCAATCAGTTTCTTAACCCAAGAAACTTTCACTTGACATAAAGAGATATTAACATTTTTATCGACTGAATTCTCGACCCATTCAACTACAAATCGAGTTTCAGTGAAATGTAATATTTATTTACATGAAACCAAAATTTTTATTCTTCGAAAAGTATCAATAGTTACATACTAATTAAACGTTGGATAAAATTTTTTTACCACCTGAGTCAAAAACTCTGAGCTTGGTTGAAACTAATCAGTTTCTTAACTCAAGAAACTTTTATTTAGGGTAAACGCCATTCTCAACCGTAGAGGGCGGTTGGGTCAAGTACTTTATGCATTTGGCTGTATTCAAACGTACGGAGTACTTGAGACAAATTAATATGGTTTGAGATGAGGAACTATTTTTTACAGTGTTAGCAAATTTCAAGTTATTTCATTGTAATATTTTTCAGTTTTGGTTGGACTCACTGAGCGGGAAAATTCGAAAAAAAAATCGAAAATAGAGCTCCGCTGAAACAAGAATAACTTCGAGGTTTTTGGATGGAAAATTTTCATTTTTGAGATTTTTTAAGATGTAAGATTGATGTATCCGCTTCAGAAATCGAAATCGCGATTCATTATACAGGGGGTGAAAAAATCGCTTTCAAAGTTAGGGATGACAAAATCGTGAAAAATCAATTTTTTCAAATAAGAACCACATTTTTTTATGGCAGATATTAAATCTACGTTAAAAAATAATGTGAGTGTATGCATCACACACTTGCCCTAAAGTGGATATTTTCTGAGTTATTCACAAAAAACTGTTTTTCGTCTTGAATTTTCAGCTATTTCTTTTCCCTTCACGCCAATGAGATGAAATTTTCAGCAACTGTTATTTAAACCATGCTGTAGATTCTTCACCCCTTCTGGAAACTGACTTCAAGTTACTATTAGGAGAACCATGGCAAACTCTCGCAGTTATAACTAGAGAAGAGTTTTGACCGTTAATTTCTAGACATTTATTTATACTTCTCAGGAATGCTTCGTGCGTTGTTCTTCTTATTTCATCGGAAGGAAGAGATCTGCAAAAGTGTTTAAAGACCAAATTGAGTTTCAAAACTATGAACCTAAAAATCTGAACAAACCTGAACGCATTTCTGACTCGTTCTATGCAGTCCTCTTTATCAGTCAGGGGAGTTGAGTAGACAATATTTTTTATCCTACCCCAAACATAATAGTCTAAAGGAGTTAAATCGGGAGAACGTGGTGGCCAAAGATGTGGACCATTGTTCGCCAACCATCGATCTTCAAATAGCCTGTATAGGATATTTGACACATTGAGTGAATCTTGTTGATACCATAAGTCATTATGGTTCTGTACTAGCGGCTCAATTATTTGAGTCAATATGTCAGAATATCTATCTCCCAAGGGAGAACATTCTTTAAATAATGCAAACATGTAGTCTCTTCTATCTTACCAGTTAAAGTCCCATCATAAATGTGAACATCGACAATTGCATTATTTTTGATGGCGCTAAAATCATTGAAACTCCAGGTCTCTTGAAAGTTCCATTGTCTGAAGTGGTGCTTGTTCTCTCCATCCCAATAATGACTGTTATGCCTATTGAAAGAACCATTCTTTGTGAATTTAGATTCATCTGTTCAAATTATACAGTCCAAATTGTTTTCATTCTCTTGAAATCGAATCATCATAGCTTCGCAAAACTCTGTTCTCCTGATGAAATCAGTTACCTTCAAATGCTGTTTCGTCTTGAATTCATATGGGTGCATTTTATGTTTTTTTAATATTCTCCAAACACTCGATTGAGATAATCCCAGAGCAATCTCGGCATCTTCAAGAGAATTTTGAGGATTCACACCAAAATATGCAAGAACTGTAATTTCGTTTTTCTCATCTTCTACTACACTTTTTTCTCTGTGTATAGTTTTCTTAACGAAAGATCCGACATTTCTCAAGTTTGTCATGGTTCTGTTAATGGTATCTCTCGTTAGTCTGGGTCGGTCAGGAAATCTCTCAATGAATAGTCGAATCGTTCTATCTACAACTTTATTACATTCTCTATGAAGTAGAATGAGATTTAAATAATCTCCATTGGTAAAATTAGGCATAGTGATCGATATTATAACTAATACGAATTATCACTAAATTAATAGTAAATACAAAATGCTACTGAATTAAGAGGAATTTAGCAGATGTATTTAATGATATCTATCATTAAACAAAAGAATGTAAAACACGGTAAGTTTTTGCATATGGTTCATAAGGAATTATTTATTTATCACTGAAGAGAAAACCAACGACCGATTAGTTGAAATAAAGAGGTTTCCGATGCAATTTCGAATCCAAATTCGCCATCTATTTAGGAACAACCTGTAACTTTTTTCTCTTGCATATTAGGGTAGTAAAATCTAAAACATAGTTAAAATTACAGTTCCTGAAAATTTCTTCTTTTTTGGCGTGAAGGGAACGTTTTTTTAACGTTGATTCAACATCTGCCATAAAAAAAATGGGGTTCTAATTTGAAAACTTGATTTTAATGTTAATCTTCTCATATCAGTACTTCTGGTTGATGGCCTAATTTGAAGACAGTTATGATTTCCTTAACACGTTAGTACGAATTACGTTTGGAAATCGAGGTGTTGTGAAATGGTGAAAGGAGATCCCTAAATACTATATTGTCACACATTCAACTACCAAATTATCATTTACTCTCACTTGAAAGTATAGTACAGTAGTCTACCAAATACACAGGTTTCTAGGTAACATATCATTTTCCCATCGACCGTTTATGACGTGTTTAATCACTGAATTAAAAGTAAACTTTTCCTTTCGCCTTCTGATACCAGCATTTTCCTTATCCATTATTGAGTATTGATCTATTTTCTTCATATACAAAATCGTATGCGACGTATAAAAAACCTGTTATGTCAAAACGGCAACGCGAAAAATATCAAAACAATATAAAAAGCATATGAGAGGGGTGCGTCGCCATATTTCTAGCGCGTTGTAATATTTAGAAACAGAGGTTTCGGCACCGACTTGATATTCAGACATCTCGGGGGAAACACAAATATGCGATATTGCCAACATAAATTGATTCCAGATACGATCCCCCCTGCTTGTGTTCATTTAAAGCGTTTTCGAAGGCCAGGGTGTGGGGTTATTAGGTGTTCCGTAATACCCCGGTTCATTCAGGGTATCGTTTATGTTTTCGAGGAAATGAAAAGTCTCAATATTTTATTTTTAGTCGATTGATTTAATGCGAGCATCGGATGTTGGATAGAGGGAAAAGAAAACGGGATTGACTAGATGATGTTGGAGATTGATGCGGAGGAAATTAACATGAATGTTTTTTTTTTTAGATCATCAGATAGTGTTTTGTGTGAAAAAACGACATTACATGCAGATGAAGCTACTTTTCTGAACTTCACTCCTTCACCCGGAGACTCTTGCTTTTGTGAAATGAGACCTTCCTAGTTGAGGAGGACGACTTTATCCATAATGGTTTGAAATTAAACAGGAATGAAAACGGAATTTCAATTTGATCAGCAAAGTAAAACCTAGTTTGAAAGTGCTTGGTATAACGTCGGAGCGTTCTTTTATGTTGAAGAAGGCACATCTCCTTACTGACCAGGGAATTATGTGCTAGTGGTAAGAAGTTCACATAAATCAGAAATAGATGGAGACCAACAATGCTTCCCTGGGGTATGCCCAGCAAGATCTCCCGCACATCAGAGATAAAAGTTTGTCCATCCACCTCCACCAACAATTTTGATAACGGGATGATAAATATGTGAATATGAGATTCAGCTGTTCGCTTTTGAATCCGCAATCCTCGAGGATCTCCAACAACTTCTGATGGTCCACACATGCAAAGGCCTTGGAGAGGTATAAATACAATCCATAAATGAATTTATTTTTTAAATATATTTGAGGGACGCTTTTCTACATGAGTGGTCTTTTATTAATAATTACAGAGGCTTCTTCAAGTTACACACATCGAGTCTGAAAATAAAAAGCAGAAAAAAGATCTGAATACAAAAAATATCTATCAAATTTGTTTGAAATTATAACCTTTTTCAAGAAACAATCGGAAACATCGTGAATAGCCCTAATACCATCATGAAATTCATATATGGGACAATTATTGATAAGATGAGGTATTGTTTCTTCTGCATATCCACATTCACCAATTGCACTTGAAATGTAGTTCCATCTGAATAGCATGCTATTGGTACGACCATGACCTGTTGTCGAACGATTATGAACTGCCCAAATTTTTCTGGGAAGATCAAAACCAGGAATGTTTTCGAAAGGATCAGAAATGAGATTTTTATTGAGCATTTCATGAGAGTTTCACTCAATCTTGAATAATTCTTTATCGCTAATGTTCATATTGAACAACGTATTATAACAGAATGGTTTACGTGACTTCAATATGAGAATTTTATTTTGGGAAATATATATTTGAAATAAGTTAGGAAAAGAATGATATTTGTTCCAAGAATTTAGAGCTGCAATCTGTCTGTGATTATGGGGAGGAACAAAGATAGACAAAACTGGTAACCAATGAAACGATGTAGATCTTATGAAGCTGGTAATTATTCTCCTGAATTTAATCAATTGTTCATCGATGTTTTGTGTATGTACACTATTAAACCAAACGGAGCAACAATACTCAGTTGCAGAAAAGACTAATGCTAGAGATGCTGTACGAAGAGTGGATGCATCAGCACCCCAAGATGACCCAGCAATTTCTGAGGAATATTATTCCTAGTTCTCAGTTTTAGAATGGAGAACCATTGAAAGTTACAGCTTATTTCCTATATGAGATAATTCTTCAAAATTTTCAAATCAAATGATAGTATGTTTCACAGAGTATGGAAATCCGAATGGTGGTGAGCAATAGTGATATCATCAGCATAATTGAATTTCTGTGATGATGTCGTCGGTAAATCACTGAGATATAAATTGAAAAGTAAAAGGAGCTAGAACTGATCCTTGTGGAAGACCATTTATCAATGTTTTGAAATTGCTATTTTTATTGTCAACAAAAACACGATACCTTCTATCAGATAACATATTCTCTGAAAATCTTATCATTTTTCCACACTTCAGACGGGTATAGTGTTCGAAAATGAATCCATCTTTCCACACAGTGTTATATGCCGAAGTTAAATCGATAAAAGCAGCTCCTGTTTTCAACCTATTATTGAAGCCTGATTCTATGAAATTTGTAAGGCTGAGAAGCTGATCTGAACAATTACTATTTTTCCTAAAGCCTCTCTGGAAATTTTATAGAGCATTTTCTATAGAAGATTTGATTCTAAATAGAATTAACCTTTCTTATTTCTTGAAAGGAACACTCAATAAACTAATTGGTCGAGAACTACTACGATCACAAGCATTTTTTCGTCGATTCAAAATACCTATTTCTTTGACCTTACGGAATTCGGATAGAAATTATTCTGAATTCAGAATATAGTTATAGAAAGACAATAACCAAGACAAGACTCTTTCTCCTGAATGTTTGATGAATTCAGGATGAATTCCGGCAAAATCAGCTGCTTTGTGATATTTGTTAGATTTAATTGCAGCCCCTAATTCATCTATATTGAGTGGATGTGACATATGTTCTAAAGTTCCAAACCACATGAAAATTGTTGATGAAATTTGTTGACTAGTTTGAAGTTTAATGGTTTGTTTATTCGAGGAAACAGGCATTTGAACTATTTTGCCAAGAATATGAATGACTTATAATTCCACACGCGCTATCTCTAGAATTACTAGGATACATATATGCATAAATATGTGTTCTATATATTTGATTTAACTTGAAGGGGCCTTTATATCACAGGTTGCTGAAAAATCTCGATTTAATCAATACTGATTTTAAGTATTATCTTATTGCAGATTGTGGAAATAACTGAAATACATATTTCGTACTATCAGTAAAATTGAAAACTCATTTTGGTGTCATAATTAGGAAAACACCTGGTGGTCTATGGAGTCGCCGAGAAAAATCTCGTATCAAAAAACTTCCATCTGAAAACTTCACAATGCAATGGGCAATCTCTCAGCCTCCCCCGAAATCTCCAAATCGACCGGAATCCAAGGACCCGATTTTTAATCCTGACCAAGAACGGAACCCTGCACAACAGTGACGGATCGGAGGCGCGTCTGCAAGATTAACTTATGCGGATAATAGCAGATTTGTAATTGCGTCACTTCCAACTGTCTTCCTGATGA
Source organism: Micraspis discolor (assembly GCA_030674115.1). Lineage (NCBI taxonomy): Eukaryota > Metazoa > Arthropoda > Insecta > Coleoptera > Coccinellidae > Micraspis > Micraspis discolor. The sequence continues at coordinate 13,582 of JARTUT010000530.1, read as the reverse complement.
ATGCCGCAGGCCCCCCATGCTCTCGATTTCGTTCGGGCATCGCCTCGAACTGAATGGAATCGACTTCACAGAGATAAGGGGATGTGGGGAACAAGGAAAGACAAACAATGAAAAGCTCGAAATTAAAAAATAACGGAACAGAGAGCAGTATTGGTGATTTCTGGCGTTTGTTGTGTATTTTAGATTGGTGGAGAGACATGAGGAGAGTTTGATAAAACCGCGTTGTTGATAATTCCGCGCGACAACCTAATTCCAAAACTATCCACTAGTTTCGCGATACAGTGCGATACATCGAAGCCGGACATGCATACACCGATCCTTGCGCACTGCCATTACGGTCCGCGCGACGACGGAGATAGTGTGTGCTGAAGAAGTATTTTTCGTCATTCTTTATAATTTTCCGTGTACTTTCGAAAAGAGCTTAGTAATACTGTATTTATATTGTAATAGTTTAATACTACACATTTTTAATGTTTGTATACTGTAGAATTCATGTCAGAATACGTTTTTACGTACTAGAATATTTTCCATATAATTTTAAGGTTGAAAAATAAAACGATCTAGTTTTACAAATCCGCGCCAGGGGCGCGGTATTATCAGCCGGAGGCGCGAAATTGTAAATTATGAAAAGTATGCTTTATTTCGATTAACTTGTTTCTACCTCGATAAAAGCGTTATGTATATACATCTGTTTGTCACATTTTATATCCTAAGCGAAAATACCGATTTTAATTAAATCTTAACTATTTACTGAGTTTAAAATCGAGGATTGTGTGTGATATCGATTGTTGTGATTAATATGACTTATATGATAAAAATAAATATAATAAATTCAATAAATATAATGCCTACATACTAGTTAAGATAATATTATAGTTCTATATATATTATTATTTTCGTTTTAGATGGACCAATCTGTGCTGAAAAAGAAGTCGTGGAATCCTGAAAATATGAAGGCTGTACTTGAGGCTAAACAAAACGGAAGTAAAATAAAGACAGCTGCAAAAACTGTTGCGTAAATTGGCATATGACTTTGACGTTGCGAAAAATATTAAAAATATTTTTTCTACTGAGAGAAGGATGTCTTGAAAGTGTTGGGTGTATTCCTTTTTGAAGAGAAATTCCGGGATTCCTTCAAGTCTTTCAAGAGAAAAGTTTTGAATAGTAGCAAAAGTAGTGGGGAGGAAGATAATACTATGGAAAACAAGAAAAAGAAAGTCTAACAAGAAAAAGGAAAGGCAAAGGAAAGTGTAAAAAATGTATCAACAGCCGCAGTGAAGATAGTATGGATGATGTGCCCCTAACTCAACTGTGCAATGATGATGAAGATTATGATATAGAGAATCGTGATGTTTGCTCTGTGTAGCAAGAGTTTGGTCGTAATGGAGACATCTGATTCCGTTGTTGCAGATGCGCCAATTGGATCAGGGATTCATCAAGTCAAGTAGCTTGATATTTTTAAGAAGAACTTGACTTGAAAGTCAAGCTTGTAACGAATACATACTCGACTCTTGACTTGACTTGATTTGAAATATTTATTACTTGACTTGATATCAAGCTACTTGGTATTACTTGATCATGATACGTACGAGTCGTGCTACGTATATTTCTGCAAGGTCATGCGTGTTTAGACAAATTTAGGGGGTTTCCCGAGGTCCGTGCTGAATGAAGCGATCGCGCAGTCTTCTTAATTTTATCTAGGTAAATAGAGAGGTATTTTTGTGCAAGTGTGTGAGTAGTTACGTCAAATAATTGAGTGTTTCAACCTGTGCAAAAAATAAGTATTTCATCGGAAATAATGGAATTAGAAACCAGCGGGTCAGAATATGTGTTTGAGGAAAATACTCAATCCGGAGATCGTGATCTTATACAAGAGCCAGCACACAAAAAATCTAAGAGCAATGGAAAAAAAAATCACAGATTATTTCACAGTTGAACAAGATCCGAAGAGTTCGAAAAAGAATGATAAGCAAGGGACATGCACGCTTTGCACAACGAAACCCACTGTACTAAAAATGAAAAATTGTGGAACATCTGCATTAAAAAGGCCTTTTGCAATCCAAGCATACTAAAATCTATGAACAAGTATTTGGGATAGTAGAACATTCGACTTCTCATGCAAATTCCTCTGAAAGCACTAATGCTAATAAGGAGAGTACAATTTTAAGCTGGCTTAGTAGTAGTGGCAGTAATACAAATGAAAGAGTAAGTAATTGTTAATTGTATAATTTTTGTAAATGGAATGACGTGTATATTTTAAGATATTCAGAAACAAAATTTAATATAATGTACTATATCCCTATTCCTAAAATTAAAAAAAAGTACTATGAAATTTGCATTATTTTGTAAAGTCTGTCTTTTTATAATCAGATGTTAATTAAAATTGTTTTACATTTTCAGGATTTCCAACAAGAAAAGTTTCAGAAGCTGCTTGTGGAATATATGGTGAAAAAGTACCTACCGTTCAATTTTTTCGAGGACGAAATAAGTTTATAGATACTTAAATCCTAAAGTAATTTTGCCTGGTAGAAATAAAATGAATTCTTTGGCAATGAAAATGTTTGGGTCAGCACAGGATTCCCTCAAAGATTTACTAAACAAATCGAAAATCTCATTTACCATAGATGTTTGGTACTCTTTTAGTATGAAAGGGTACTATGGAATCACTGCTCATTTTATTGATGATAATTGGAGACTACATGCCATTCTTTTGGATTTTGTTTCGGCGCAGGACAACATACTGGCAGATGGATAGCAAAGCTATTTGCTGATACATTGGAATTCTACGATTTAACTTATTCTGTGCAAGGAATTACGACTGACAATACAAACAGTAATTTCACATTTATGAATGAGCTGACAGATTTCATTTCCGACATTGACCGTAAAAATAGTCCTTTCGTATGTTTTGCTCACATTTTAAATTTGGGGGCAAGAGATTTTATAAAAATACTTGATTTGAATTCTGAGTTTCAAGCGACAGATGATACCCTCTCGGATGTAGACAGTGGTGAAATATCTGCAGATGAATATTCGCTATCGCCAATAAAAAAAATTCATTGCCTCGGCAAGAAGTTGAAAAATCCTGAAAATCTCCGAAAAGATTTCGAAAAATTTTGCATTATTATGAATTTAAATATGGCTTTGCCAAAATTAGATGTCATAACAAGATGGCATTCAACTTTGGATATGCTGCGGTGGGGCCTCAATATGAAAAAGTCGTTAAACATTCTTTGTGATAACACAGAAAATATGAAAACTTTGAAGTCTACAGACACGGAGTGGTCGATCATAGATCGAGTTTGTAAATATCTGAACAGTTTCAAGACGCTTTCCAAAACATTAGAAGGTGAAGCATATTGCACACTTCCGATGGTGATAATTGGTATAAATATGCTCCTGGATAAGCTAGAACAATGGGCTATTGAACTCGACAATAATCCTAGTAAAGATGAGAATGATGAAAAATTCATTTATAGTATTCAAGCGGCTAAAGATAAAATTATCAAACATTACCAAAGAACCAACTGGATGTACTGTGTTGTTTTAGTCTTAGATCCCCGACATAAAGTGGAAACATTCTCCAATACAAGTTGGGGAAAAGACTTGGAGAAGGAAGCAGTTAGACACTTTGGAACAATTTTTTAAACAAAATATTTTCAGCCAGGTCTACAGAGCACAACAGCATCATCTTTACCTTCATCTTCAAATGATGAGTTCGATATCGATCTCCTAAGCTTTTTCAAGAAATCTCCAATGAATCGAGCAAATGAATTGGCTTGGCGTTACGAAATAGACAAATTCCTTTCGGAACCATGTGCTGACAGTTCTGAAGATATTTTAGAATGGTGGAAGAGGCACGAAAACGTTTTTCCAAACTTGGCCATAATTGCCAAAGATTTCTTATCGACGCCAGCATCTTCAGCTTCTGTTGAAAGGCAGTTTTCCAGAGCAGCACTGATAGTTACAAAAACTAGGAACAGATTAGGCGACAATTCTTTAAGATGCCTTATGTGTCTTAGATCTTGGATGGAAAATGAGGTGGTCAAACAGTGCTTAGACAATTCTCATAATTGAGAAATTATTATTTTTATTTTTTTTATTTATTATAGCGATAAAATTTGTGTTTCCATTTCGAAATAGTTGATATTTTTGATTCTTATATTCAAGTTTGATAAATAAAAGTATTTTTTGCAAAGTTCATTCTCATTCCATTGTAGCGGCACTCTGTCAGCGGCAGGGGAGTGTATAGGAATCTCTTGGCGGCACTCTATATAGCCACGCATAGCTTAATTCACAGCGCTCCGGTGGCCTAGAGGTAAGCGCTCAAGTTTCACACCGACTAGCTACTAGGTGCCCGGGTTCAAATCTCGGCGGCTCCCTCAAACTTCTAAAACCCCTGCGTCTAAGGCATGGCGCACACAAGCCATACTGATGAAGTCCAAATGTGTGCGCCAGGGACGAAACGCATAAGTAGGGATAACTTACGATCCTACACCATAATACATTGATGTGTAGACTGAAATAAAAATTTCTAATTAAAAATCAAGTAGTTTGGTAGAAGTAATTGGTTTTCGAGTACTTGAGAAATTAATACTTGACTTGACTTGACATTGAAAAACTACTACTTGATTTAATTTTAAGTCACGCCAAGTCAAGTAGCTTGAATATCAAGTCAAGCCGTGAATCTCTAAATTGGATACACAAGGAATGTAGCGGAAAAGATTCTGCCAATAATTTTTTATGTGGTTTTTGCTGTGATCAATATAACTTGCTGTTTAATAAATATTTAATTAATACTGGATATTTTTGATACTGAGTAGTACATAATATATAATACAAAGATCTACTAAAACTTAATGAATATTTATGTTTTGTTGTTATGAAGAATATCTTATCGCATAATACTTTATTGATGTGATTTAGTTTCTAGAAATTGACTTGGGGTCTCTTTATCTTCACTTACAATGATATTCATTTATTAATTCAGTTACTTATCAAATTGTGTGCAATTAATATGGGCACAACTTGTCTAACCTAGGCACGATATTATCGGATGAGTTTGACAATACCGCGTCTCTATTTTTTTTGTTAATTGAAATTAATTGCTTTTTGTTCAAATTTTGGAAATTTTTGTTAGACGGTGAGCATACCTAAATAAAGGTCCTATTAATTACCCAGTTGATATTTTAATATCAAACAGTTTCCTTATTACAGGTGCAAGTTCTTAGGGGCTCGGTATTATCCAACTCTCCCTTATTTAAATATAACATTTCTGTGGGTTGTCTTAGAATGGGCTCCCGACGTATTTAAACAAAAATAAGTTCATATATGGACGTCACTAATTTCTTACATATTTTCAAAATTCGTTGTAGTAGCTTTCTTCCACCGGAAGATATAATTATTTTTCGATTTACTAGAGGGCTAACAAGTTATGTTGAAAATAACGTTCTGCTTAGACTCATGTCTCTTTGAATTTTACGGCAGTTGACCATGTCACCTTAGGAAATTACCTATCCTCAAACCTATGAAAATGGCTCCTAATTATTGGTTTGAGCATACGAGTTTTTCGTAAAATCAGCAAAATGTAAAATAAAAAAATTTCAATACCCGATGTTTTCACTAATACGTATTCGATTGACATGAATTGGATTCATTAATTTAGGTGGAAAATTAATCAGAATGGTTCATTTATGCTGCAATAATGTCAATTTGTGGTCTGAAAATGTCTCCTGTAATTCTCCTTAAAAGTCATTCACAGGTTTCAGAAGATTCAATTCTGAAGAACCATCGCTCTTTTGTAATTCAGATTTTAATATAAAATATATTTCAAATGACAAATGATTGGCCGTCCAAAATTCTGGTATGATGATGAAAGAAAAATATGTTTACCGATACATAAATTTTCCTGGCTATTTTGATGATTCAACTAGTTATATGAAATAGTACTGTTTCAATGGGAATAGGGTTGTGGTATTTAGAAGAAACAGAAATAAGTGGAATAAAGATATTCTGAATTGTTTTTAAATGGAATCGCTATTTTCTTTTTGATTGGTTTTCAGGGAATGGAAATTCGAGCTTCGAACAGAACTCAAGGAAAACTGTGAGTACTTGCAGTCATTGGTACCCTAATCACTGATAGTCAGTACCCGAACAATAGTAATTTGTTCCACTCTTTCACAAATACTAGATATTTACAGTATATACAAATAATAATTTGTCCAAATTGAAAGTTGCAAGTGAAACTGATTAATTTCCAACAATAAAAATCAACAGGTGACACATATAATTGTTGCTGGAACTTATCTTGTCTGTCTTGAGTCCTAACTCATGAAATAACAGGACAATACAATCATCCTGGGTGTTCGGGATGAACCGGGAGTCGAAAATGGGTCTTGAGTCTTCTACCCTGAAGACAAACCTTCCAACAAAAACTATTTCTTCCCTCATTTCACCAGTCCTCAGGGAACCATCTGTTAGTTCGTCGTAAAATTCAACTTCGGCAAATTTGTTCAGCCTCGGCAAGGTTTGCCAAATTGGGTAGTAATCTAACTCCTACAGATTTGGTTCAGTTCATCAGTAAATTTCCTACTCTGGCAGGTTTTGTTCAGCTCTTCGGTAAATTTTTTACTCCGGCAAATTTTCAACTCCGGCAAATTTTCAGCTCCGGCAAATTTTCAGCTTCGGTAAATTTGGCTTGAAAATTAATTTCATAAGTTCTCGAACCGATAATGTTCCACAGATCCCAGCGGTCCCTAAGTGCATTAACTCACAAAACTTCAATAATTTAAGAGCAGAAAAAATATGCATGTGTTCAAAATGAGAACAGAATGGTACAGATAATCCCATAAAAAATTCATCAGTGAAATCTAGAAAATGAGAAACGAAAAAAAAACTAATCATTGAGCAGCAAAGAATAGCACGAATATTGAAACATGTAGGGAGGTAAGTTGATTCATCATACATCACGTGGAGAAAAATATGGCGGTCTAAAAATGATGCAGAATCGAAGAAGGTGGATCGAAGTCAACCTCAATTCTCTATCATGAGCGTGACAGAAACACAGAGATCATACGATGCAGGCCTTGATCCCATTTTCAGCTGAGATTTCCGAAGTGATCGCAATTGGATAATTCGCCCTATACATAGTATCACCCTGTTCCAGACTATTGAAAAAGATTCTAGTACAAGAGCGCAAAAGCTTCTCAGCTCAAGTCAGTGCTTTTCTATATTTTGCACATTAGAAATAGCTCTTTGTTGTTTGTGTATAATGAGGTTGTAATTTTTCATCTCTATATTTCAGTTTTCCTCGATTTCAGTTCTGTTTCTGTTTCTTCCAAAGCTTAAATTGGTAACTCATTACAGAGTATCTGAAAGTTCCTTTTTCTTCAGGCTTCTCAATCAGTTCTTCAATTTTTCACTAATTTTCTTAATAACATTATCACTGTAGCCTTGAAATGTGACAGGTGCCTCTGAAACGTCGACGAGTGTTTAAAAGATGTGAATGCAACAATTTTTTTGAAATTATTCCGAAATGTTCTCAAACGAATTGAAATCAAACTCCCTACAATAATAATCAAGGGAAACCGTGATATCATTCACGAACTGAAAATTCATTCAATTCCCTTGGCAGGTAGGAGTGAAATGGCGGAGGACATTTGGAAGCCTTAGTCTTAATATTTAGCATCTTGAAGAAAGGGCGCAGTAGTCTCTAGGGTGGAATTAGCCTAATTAATGAGGGAAGGGTTGAAAACGCTCTAAATGCGAACAAGAAATATCTGTAGTTATTCACTACGTTGCCTTCGTCATATTTATAGCCGCCAGGTTAAGGCTGCCATGATTAGAAAGGGGTTGAGGGTGAAAATTTTTCAGTTTGATGAAATATAACTATCATAATTCAGACCCTTGCTGAGCCAATTCTGGTGGGACCAATTTCTTAGCGTTTTTTTGGGGGAAAGCCTACTTGGAGGTAGTCCATTTCTCGAGTTAATTAATTAGACATGGAAATCAGAAAGACGTGAGAATTTTGTTTAGAATGACCAACTTCAAAATCTAATGAGATCTAATGAGATGTACATCTTGATTCCCCAGTCGAGAAATTCTGTGTGTACTTCCGTTTATGCAAAGGAGTTAATAGGTCGTTTTTATACCTGGTGTTAAACGAATGCCATGATCCATTCTGCATCAAGATGGTTTTTCTGGAATGGATATATGTCAAACACTCTTTTATATAGAGTGATGGAAAGGTGAGTATTCCATATTTAACATAGACTGGTCTACATGATTCTCTTCTTTTGATATCATGCATGATTCTAATAGCCTTCTTCTGCAGGATGTGTACTCTCGAGGTCTCAGAGGCTTTGCCCCATAAAAGTATCCCATACTGCAATACATTTTGGAAGTTTGCAAAATAGGCAGTTCTCACCATCTCATAGGTGCCACATTTTTTCAGTCTTCTCAATAAATAGAGAATCTTTGATGAACTGGAACATACAAGTTCTACATGGGAGGTCCAATCCAATCTGTTGTCCAGAACCATACCCAAAAAATTCTCATACTCTCGACATTGTCTAGTGCCAAATACCAAACTTGTTGTTTTTTTCGTGTTCAACTTCAAAAGATTTCCCGAAAACCATTCTTCTACCTCTGTTAGAACCAGTTCCTTCTTTCGTAGAAGGGCCTCCATACATTTTGATACAATGATTACAGAAGTGTCATCACAATAAATACATAAACCGTCGCAATGCCGAAATCCTATATCATTTATGTAAATCAAAAAAAGTACGGGTCCCAAAATTGACCCCTGGGGAACACCACAGTCGATCTTCTTCCGAGAAGATGTCTTACCCCTCCAATTAACCTGTTGGTATCTGTTCTCCAAATAAGACTTAATTAATTTGAGCACAGTTCCCCTGAAACCACACGACATTAGCTTCCCAAATAGGATCTCATGTGAAACCACATCAAAAGCCTTGCTCAAATCAAAATTAAGCATCTCCACTACATCACCCCTGTCTATTGCCTGTATAAGTTTCGTGATGATGTCCATAAGAGCAGTAGTAGTATTTCGACCTTTTCTATACCCGTGCTGGTTTTTGTTCCAAAAGTTCTTTTTTTCCATCCATTTCAACATTCTTACTTTAATGATCTTTTCAAAAATTTTCGATATGCAAGGTAAGATTGCAATCGGCCTATAGTTATCGCAATCATTTTTCACTCCTTTTTTCTTATATATAGGGATAATTTTGGCTATTTTTAATTCATCTGGAAAACATCCTTCTTGCAAACATTTATTGACAATGACAGAAATTGGATGACTAATTTCGTCACTAAGTAACTTTAAACTTTCCATATTGACCTCTTTTATATATCTGTTGATTCTTTCGATTTTATAGATGTTATTATTCGTTTGATTTCATTTGCGTCACTATCGAAAAAAAAGCATGATTTTTCATTGTCTGGACTCAAGTGTTTAGTTATGAACTTGTTTTCCTGAGGTGTTTTCAGTTCTTGATTAATTTTCCTGCCAATATTTGCAAAGTAATCATTCATGATGTCTGCGTCGATATCCACTTCAACCAGTTCACCCTTTGGCTTTGAATTTTGATGTTTTATTACCTTCCATAATGCTTTTAATTTATTTTCGGCATTATTTACGTATTTCTCATTGGCTTCCTTTATAGCTTTATTTATTTCCTCGATGTATACTTTCTTTAAAGATTTATAATTTGATAAGGTCACTGGATCCTTTTTGACCTTCGCAATTGTGTCCAAAGCATCTAATTTGTTTTTTATCTGCACAATTCGTTCATTTCTCCAAATAGGATTTTTTTTGGTCCCTTTACCTATTTTTTTTTCTTCTATAGGCAACTGACAATCAATGATATGCATAAAGTATTCGTGGAACGCCGAATACGATTGCTGTGCATTTTTTTCATGGAAAAAGTCATCCCAGGACACCTCAGACAACTTTTTTCAAGGAAACATAATCCTCTTGTGTCGCAGTTACTCTCTTAATAATTGTTTTTTTATTTTCAGAAAACTCATGTGCTACGAACAGACTTATTAACTGTGCTCTATGGTCAGACATATGAAGTTCTATTGTTTTACAATTCTGATAATTGGTGTTCAGAAATACGTTGTCAATGCAAGTTTCAGTAGTATCACAAATTCTTGATGGTTCATTAAAAACTTTATTCAGACCATACGAGCTAAATAGGTCTATAATAGAATTGCTCTGTCTTGAAATCACAAGGAAGTCTATGTTGAAGTCCCCAGTAAAGATAATCTTCTTATTACAGAAGTTATTGGAAATGTAATTTAGTACCTCAGTTAAACGATCAAAAAAAACATCCAGTGAACCCTTTGGTGATCTGTATAACCCAATAATCACTGCGCCAATATTTGCCAAATATACACCAGCAAATTCGGCATCTCTCTCTGTAGATAATTCAGTTAATTTCTCTAAAGAAGTACATTCATAATTATTTTTTATTGCTATCAAAACACCTCCATGTTCCCTGATATGTCTACAATAGTGTGCCCCCAATTTTAGACCATGAAAATTCATGAAATCTAATTGTTCATCCTTTAACCATGTTTCTGTGAGACAAATTATGTGAATATCGTGTTCATCGACTTGTAAATTCAGTTGATCTATTTTATTGCGCAGTGATTCAATATTATAGTTCAAAATATTGAAAATTTTACCGGTTCGTTTATTGAAATTTACCTGCCTCTCCACTCCGGGTGCCACGAAAAAAATGGAAGGGTCGAATGATTATGTTTTCTGGCCAAGTTTCGGGATCTTTTATTTTATCCAACATCGAATAGTCACATCCAAGCCTAAAAGATTTATTCTGATTCATGTTTGAAGAATGCTTCTGTAACTCTTCCACTTCGAATTGTTCATCTGGAAAAAGAGAAAGTAAATAGTTATTTAATTTGGTGGGATTCGAGTCATTTGATGCTCTGCCAACATAAAACCAGGCCTTTCTGCATGCACCCTTGAAGCTGTCTTCCTCACCGATTTTTGCTTTTCCTCTTATATATTCATCATTTCTAATCTTTTTGTTCTTATTTCTTTTCGACATTACTTGTTTCCAATCGGCATTCGACTCAGTTTCAACCGCCGCCACTGACCGACCTATCTGGGTAGTTCCGATTTCACATGTTGGTTTTGTATAATTTGGGACATGAATACTACCACTGTCACCTGCCACAGAAATCTTATCAGTTTTCTGTATTGATGGTACTACGCTTTCATTTGTTTTGATTTTGTTAACCTCACTTTCGGACATATCAGATTTTATCCCAAACAAATTGCCAACTTGCCCTCTGAGGATTCCTATCAGCAATTCCTGTTCTTCGGTTCTCTTCTCCAACTGATGTTGAAGCTTCTCCATCAATGAAACGGCCTTGTGCATACTATCATTTTCCGCTTTCAGTTTTTGACAGTTCGTACTGTTACATTTTCCAGCAACCTGCGATTCTTCTAAGGTATTGGAATTTTCCAAATCAAGTGCACTACATAAAATAGTGTTCGTTTTCACGCTATTTGGCACTTTTTTATTCACTATAAATTCAATTAATTCATCTTTTTTCCACTTATTCAACTCATTCACCAACTGTGACCTTGTCATCTCCGCCATCGTTCATAGAATGAGATGCTATATTTCAGTGCTCAATTTGTGGAAACGGCAATAAATCTAATTTACTATCTAAATGACCACTAGGCTCGCCACTAGGTCTATGCATTGTCCCTCAAGTTACATGAACATGAACAACATAATAACAATGTTTCCATTTCATATAGAAATTTTATAATATATATATATATAAGTTCAACTATATAATGGCCTTATGAATTTTTTAGAAATAACATACCTCACCTTGCCAAATGTTCATCACCTTACTAACCAAATAAAAAGTTGCTTCAAAGAACAAGAGCACATAAAAATAGTACAATATAATACAAAGCCACCGTGGCTTCACTATATTCGAGGATAAAAGACCCTATCCCAACAGAATTAAGAACAAACGTGATCTATCAAATTGAATGCACCGATTGCACAAAAACATACATAGGCCAAACCTCCCAATGGGTGAAGAATAGAAAAGCACTTCATAAAAGTGGCATAAAAAAGGGAAATACTAAATGTGCTGTATTAATACATGCCAACACTTTGAACTATACAATCAACCTACAAGATGTTAAGATCTTAGATAGTAATAACAATTATAACAAAAGACTCATACTAGAGATGATCCACATCCACACAGAAAAAGATTGTATGAATAAAAAAATGACACCCGAAAGTTGAGTGAGACTTATAGTTACTTACTGACATATCCCAATAAGTCTCGATTTTATGATGGACCAGTAGACGAATAATAGGAGGAGACTCAGAGATCAATGTAGCAACAGTGCAGTACGGTGGTCGTTCGGTGGTGGGATGGCACTCTTGGTGCTCTTCTATGTTCGATCAGTTGTGTCGTGATTTGTCATTTGTTATCGAGTAGTTTTTGAGAGCGTCGGTGATTTGTAAAAAAGTTGTTTTAAGAGTTATTAATTAGCAGAGATTTAAGATATATAAATTCATGATAGCTGAATGTCTAAATATTGGATGAAATTTGTTTCTACACCTTCCAAGATGAGGAGCCACAAGCTCAAACTAAATGCACATTAACCTCACATTCGGTAATATTCTAAAAAAATTATTCATGTAGAAATGCTAATGCTCAAATTTTGTTTTATTTTACAGTAGCCCTGAAGAAGAAATAAATTATTTCGAAAGCTTGGCAATAGAATAAAGAGTTTTCCTTTTGATTTCATCACCAGGCCCACTATCCCTTACCTAACAGAACTATATATATATATATATATTGTGAAAATTTTGGTTTTTACCTAGCGTATAATATGTTGAGTTTGGGTTGATTGGGCATCTAGGTCTTTAAAAAGGTTCTAAACAATTTTATTTTGTATAAACGTTTCAGCGCATCCGCCTTCTTCAGTATACATAAATTATAAAACGACATCTAAAAAGTAACATATATAATATAAAAGTAGAATAATAAAATCACTTAAATATCTCACTGTTCATTTTTGCTCTTTTCTGGTCGGTATTGTCGTGTCATTCGTGTCAATGTCATATATGTCAATGTCAGGGGTCAATGGAATGTTGGTTGTTTTGTCTTCTTCTTTCTATCGGTGGTCTTCTCAGTATTGGCATGTATATTTGACTGAGATTTTTCGTGTCTTGTTTGTTGTTCACTACATTTTCATTGTTTACCTGTATGTGAATCATTTCCAATATTTCCTTTCGTCGTTGTTGGGGTTCTATTCCTAAAATTTTTGTGTCATCATAATTAAAATCATGTTTTTGATCTTTTTTATGTTTATTAAGTGCTGTAGTTGCATTTTTTGCATATTTATGTGCGTTTAGTCTGTCTTTTAGTCTTTGTGAAGTCTGTCCTATGTATTGTTTGTCACAGTCCTTGCAGGGTATACTATATATGACCTGTGATTTTTTGTCTTGGGTGTTGGTGCTTTCAATTTACTGAAGATGTTTCCCACCTGATT